>RJWK010055008.1:0-14862 GCA_004363435.1 Platanista minor
CAGCCGCATAGCACAGGGAGATCAGCTCAGTGCTTTGTGATCACCTGGATGGGTGGGATGGGGAGGGTGGGAGGGAGGGAGACGCAAGAGGGAGGAGATATGGGAACATATGTATATGTATAATTGATTCACTTTGTTATAAAGAAGAAACTAACACCATTGTAAAGCAATTATACTCCAATAAAGATGTTAAAAAAAATCAATATGGCCATAAAAAGAAGTGAAGTACTGATATATGCTATAATGTGGACTAAGTGAAACATGCTGAATGAAAGAAGCCAGTCACAAAGGACTGTTGTATGATTCCATTTATATGTGATGTTAGGAATAAGCAAATCTATAGAGTCGGAAAGTAGATTACTGCTTGCCTGGGGCTGAGAGAGGGGTAGTGTGGAGTGACTGCTAATGGGCATGGGCAATGGGCAATGGGCAATGGGCAATGGGCAAAACTCCATTAGTTTTGTACTCTCTGGGCCTCTCTGATCATATGTGCACTATACGCATCCCTTCATCCTGCACTCAAACGTAGGCATGCTCTGCAATTCTCTCCTCACACCTTCCCAGGTAAGCCTGTGTTTTCATCTCTGACTTCTGGGTAGAAGACTTTCCAATGAAGACCTTCTGACCCAGCCTCTGTCCACAGCCCCAGGCCTGCACATCCCAAAACTTCCTGGGCTTTTCTTTCTAAATGATCTAACACTGCTTCATATGCAACATGCCGACAGTGAAACTCATCATCTTTGATGGGAAGACCACAGTCTTTAGGAGCGTCTCTGTTTCTATCTGTGGCACAAATATTATCTTAGTTAAGAAGGCAAGGATGCCCAGTGCAATCATATTCCCTCCCTCCAATGAGATGCCAGAGGTATATATTCAACATCTGAGATGATTTTGTATTTTTCCTCTTCTGCCAACATTGCTTCCACCCTAAGTAAGGGTCCTAACACGTTTGCTAAATAAAGCATAGGGAATCAGTTTTCTTCCATATGCCAATGTATAGCTTCCCACAACATTGTTGAGAAGAATCCAGAGGTTGCATCTGGGAAAGAATGCCATGATCAGCTGGCAGTATGTACCAGGAGTATGGAAGGGAGAATGACAAATCCCTGGCATAGATTATTTCAAGACTTCTGTAATTGGTCTCTTCACTTCTAGCCTCTCCCTCATTTCACTTCAACTGTACAACATTATGATTGTTCTCCCTAAGGCATAGCTGTGGTGGCTCCCATTGTCCACCATGGTAAGAATCCAGCCCAGAATCCAGTGTTTCCACATTCTCAGTCCCAACCTTCGCTACCTCTCCAGCCTTTTGGCCCCTCTGCTGCAGCCAAACTCAATGACTCATTCTTCCCCAAACATTCTCTACACCTCCCCGCCCTCTTCCTCTTTACCGAAAATACTTGATCCTCCTCTCTTCCACCCCAGCCTTCAAGCATGAGCTCATTTGTTATTCCTGTCATGAGACTTTTCCTGATTTCCCCACCTATCTGGGTTTTCTCTCATTTCTAAATCCCTGTGGTGCATTGTAACTTTCTGATCCAAACAAGCAGTGGTGATGAATGGGATGGTGTGTAAGAACCACATCAGCCTGGGAACTCATCTCCCTATTGAGTCATGCCCTTCCCCTTCCACTTGCCTGGAAGCTCATTGCTGATGGGAACTGCACCTAAGCCCTACCTGGCTTCTTTGTAGTCTACGCAGTGCCTCGCATAGTTTGTGGCATGATGGCATTGGACTGAACTGTCACAAACAATTATTACAAAATAATGCTGCATATTACTTTTCATTTGCATTTCATTTAGAAGTTCTGAAATGGAGTCCTTGTGTCTGGCAAAGAGCCTGACCATCAGGGTGGGGGTGAAAAGTGGAGATCAGGTGAATTCCTGCTTCCTGCAAGGGAAGCAAACAGCCTTAACCGATATGGAAAGCTGAAATCCAAAACATCATTAAAGGAGCCTAGCATAGTACTGTCCAATGGAGATATAATGCAAGCCACATATGTAATTTAAAATTTTTTAGTTGATATGTTTTTAAAAAGAAACAAATGAAATGAATTTTAATAGATTTTCATTTAACGTAGTATATTAAAAATATTATTTTGACATTTAATCAATGTTTTAAAAGTATTAATGAGATATTTTATAATCTTTTTGTCAAAGTCTTAGACTTCCAGTGTATATTTTGTACTTATAACACATCTACATTTAGACTAGTCACAGTTCAAATGCTCTGTAGCCACATGTGGCTATGGCTGCCTTACTGGGCAGTGCAGGTCTAGAGCAGCACTAAAGGCACTGTAGGTTAATACAGAATCTGGAGTTCAGAACTAGGAAGCCAGGAATTATGGGGATGAGAAAAAATGTGTCAGGATATAACTGCTGCCCCAGTTGGGAAGTCAAGGTGGGAGAAATGAGTAAGGTCCCACAGGCTCAGCCTTAAGTTATCTGTGTAACAGTTTGTTCCAGAATTGATATAGTGCCCACATAAGCAGCTCATTCAAATTTTGAAAGCCAAGAAACAAAACTGACCCCAAGCACTGATTGCAAAGTCTCAGGCTCATGAGCTCTGCAGTATCTACCTTTTGCTAGAAGGTTTAAGAAATTCAGTAAGTGATCCGTTCAGTAAGTGATCATTTATATGGTTTGGAGGAACTTATACAACCAAGGATAGTTACAAAGGAACTTGGTCCAATGTTTTCTTGGTTGGTTGACTTGTAAAGGAAGAATTTATCTGCTTATTTAAATCACTTATTTTGTTGCAGTTGTATATATATGCATGACTGCAAGTCAGATTAAAGGGAAAGAAATCTCATTAAAGGAAATGAAAAAGCAAAACCTTCATTTTTCTTCACTAATCCCTTTCTCCCTACCACTCCCTCCTCTGCAGGGGAATGAACACTGTAATCCCATGAGGGCAGACCATGTCTATTTTGTTCTCCATTGAGTCCCCAGGACCTAGAACAGTACCTGGCACAAGTAAGAGCACAACCTTCTTTAAACAAGTATTATTGGGCTTCCCTGGTGGCACAGTGGCTGAGAGTCCGCCTGCCGATACAGGGGACACGGGTTCGTGCCCCGGTCCGGGAAGATCCCACATGCCGTGGAGTGGCTGGGCCCGTGAGCCATGGCCGCTGAGCCTGCGCGTCTGGAGCCTGTGCTCCGCAACGGGAGCGGCCACGACAGTGAGAGGCCCACGTACAGGAAAACAAAAAACAAAAAACAAAAAAAACAAACAAGTATTATTTACTTTAATTTTTAACTTTTTTCACTGAAGGAGTGAAAAAAAAATAAAAGGGCAAAGGAATATGGCCTGAAGTTTTTACTCAGACGGTATTTTGAGTAGCAGCACAATATACCACTCTGAGTTTTTAAATTGAGCATCTACAAGCAAAATCTCATTTCTTTCTTGTCCTTTGACATCAACTAGCCCTCACCTTAGAAACCCGAGGGTCACCCTTTTTCTGTCTACTTTGAAATCTTCAAATCTTTTTAGACAAATTAGCAGAGACTGTAGTTCTGAAAAGAATGCAGAATTGTTGCTATTACCATCAATTAAAATACATTTCACTCTTATATCCCTCAGTTGGTTGCTGTGGGTAAGCTACAGACACAGATTAGACACAGATTTTGCCCTTGGGGAATCTATAAGCAATCAAGACTCTTACTTTTTTAATAACCACGTCACCCTAGAGCCATCTGGTGTATATTTAGAGTAATGTAATTTCTACTCTTGCTTGATGATACTGATGGTATGCAGCAAATATATTGCCATTTTGAAGAATAATTGGGTTAATGTCTCCTTATAATCCAACAGGGATTTAATCTTTCATTCTGGGTGAACTGCAATAAATTCTGAACTAGTTCTATTTTTAGAAAAGTCGTCAAAAGGCCAATGTGTATTACTGTGTGAAAAATCAAACTGATTTTTAAAATATGTTCATCTAGTACATTGGTCTAAGGGTACCCAAGTAAGAGGGAGATGAGAACATCAGACAAAAAAATGGTATCTAAGCAGGATTATAATAGTTATTTGTTGTGTGCTTACCTATGCCAGGTACACAGTGCCGAAGGGACTTCACCTATGTCTTCTTATTGAGTTTTTATAACAGTGCTCTAAGGTATATCCTATTTCCCTCCTTTTAAAGATAAGGAAAATGAATCAGAGAAATTAAATTACATGCCTGCAGTCAAACAGCTGCAAAGCGACATAACTGTTACGCAAACCAAGTTCTCCCCACTACTTTTTAATATGAGTCCTATGGAAGCACACACACACATACACACATATATACACACGAACCACTACCAACACCACTGTTGCCACCATCAACCCACATTAAAATTAAATAAGTATCTCCAGAAAATGAATAAGTAATTCAGTAGGACCAGTTTAATGAATATACTGTTGTGGAGAAAAGACACTCTAATTGGTAACTCTGCAAGACATTGCATACCTAGCTTTTTCTAAAGCTCAATAACAGAAACATTTTACCTTTGCTTTGGTTACACTTACGAGGGTTCGTGAACCCGTCAATTTTCTAGAGAATTTAGGCTTGTATGCATTTTTCTGGGTATAGGATCCAGTAGATTTAATCAGATTGGATCAGATTCCCAAAGAGATACAAGAAAACAAAAAGGTTAAGAACAGCTGTATTAACAAGTGTAAAGTGTGCTGGAGGCACGAGATGAATTGTATGGCGTTTTATTCACAAGTAATGAAATATAATATGGATTATCATCCAGAGTTCTAATATTAATAGTAACTAGTAATAGCAACAGTAGTATTTTTTTTAATTTAGGTTTTTTTTTTTTTTTTTTTGGTTACGTCAGGTCTTAGTTGCGGCACATGGGAGTCGTTGAGGCATGCGGGATCTTTCATTGAGGCACACGGGCTCTTCATGGTGGCGCGTGGGCTTCTCTCTAGTTTTGATGTGCGTCTCTAGTTGTGGCATGCAGGCTCCAGAGTTCCCGAGCTCTGTAGTTTGCAGCACGCGGGCTCTAGCTGAGGCACACGAGCTCAGTAGTTGCGGCCCACAGGCTTAGTTGCCCCGCGGTACGTGGGATCTTAGTTTCCTGACCAAGGATCAAACCTGCGTCCCCTGCACTGTAAGGCGGATTCTTTACCACTGGACCACCAGGGAAGTCCCGCAACAGTAGTATTGACAGCTAGTTACTAAATGTGACATTATTACACCCCGCTTCTCAGTATAAGACTGCTGAGAAGCGGGATGTAATCATTATGTTGTTTGCTTTAGTTTTGAAGAAGTAGGAAGGAGGTGTCATTTATTCACTTTTTTCAACAATATTTCATTTATGTCTTTAACAAATGCATATCGAGCGCGGATGTTCTAGGTGTTGGGGATACAGCAGGACTCTCTGAATCCTCTCTCCTGTAGAGTTTACGGTGACAGAAAGCACAGGTAAGAGAAGGAAACCCCCGAAGCTCTTTTGGTGGGAAGTGCTCAACTCGAAATTGAGCAAGTGAAGTTCAAAGCGTGATGGCAGATGACGGTCTTGATTCGGTGGTCTGGGAAGGTCTCCCTGGTAAGGTGATGACTGAGCAGAGGCCTGAAGAAGGAGGGAAGGAACCATGAAGATGGACAGCACAGGCACTGAGCAAACCTAGGAGATGATAGGGAGGATAGGAGGGGCTGGGCAGGATAAAAGATGAAACAGCCAAGTGTGAGAAGGGTGACCCTATAGGGCCTTGCTGGCTTGGTAAGAAATTCAGATTTTATGCTAAAAAAAGGAAGGGGATGGCGAATTTTGTCCAGAGGGTAACCTCATCGGTCAGACCAGGTAGTAATTTTATTTTCCTTCTCCATGGACTGGGAATGATAGTCCAAAGCTGATTGTCTTGTAGTTTGAGGGCTGCAACTTTGAAAATCTCTAGGTACTCTAATTTCAATATTTTCAAAAGTAGTGAATCTGAGCACTCACACTGCCCACTATGGATGGTAGTGTAGTACGGAAGCTGTAATTCTAACAGCTGGGAGGGCAGAGGCAAGCATGGACCCCGTCCGTTCTTTCTGAAAGCAGTGTCAGGCAGAATCAACGATGCTGGACTGTGGCTTGTGTAGTATGTAAAAAGCTTGGCTTCCCACACTGGCTATTCCAGCCTGTTGCGTAGGAACCGGGTAAGCCAAGGTGTATCCAACCAGTCCAGGGGCCTCGGGGCAGTTTCCAAAACACGATTCTGTCTTATATTCAGAAATGCTAAGTCTGAACATTATGTAATGCCTAGAGTCCCTGACAATGATGACCTTTAGTATAAAAAAAAAGGAATTAGTGGCAATTAAACTCATTACTCAAATAAAAGGAAAGGAAAGAAACTGAAGTAGTAGTATGTAAATAGTATGTATGCAATCGTATGTAAATATCACAGTCAGAAGATTTCAGCGCTACTACAGGGCTTGGATTCTTTTAAAATTCTGTTAGATTCCTGAGCTGCAGCAAAAACATCCTCCATTAGGGGGTCTCATAACCCTGCTTTGGTCAGTGTGCCTTGTCAGTAAAGAGATTCATATTCATTCTCGCTCTCTCCCCTGCAGTTTCTCTCTGTCTTCTTTTTGAATATCTCCCTGTCTCTCATTGAAAAATACGCTAACGATGTGTTATGTGTCTGTATTTTTTCCTAAATTGTTGTATAAGTCTCAACATTTGAACAAAGAAAATACAATACAGTGTGACACAGCAAGGAAAGATCATGAATGTGTCACCTTGATGTACATAGTCTGGGCATTGACATCATCGGGTTTTGCATAGTTTCTATATGGATTGAGAGATAATGGACTATTAAAAAGAAGCTTGGCTCTTGTAAGGAATGGAGAGGTCTGTGGTGGTAAAGAGCCTTACTTTACCTCCCTCGCCTTCTGACAGGGAACAAGGAACCCAACTACGTGGTTGTTTCCTTAATCCTGAGGTCAGAAGAGCAAGTCCTCAGCAAAAAATAAAAATGATGGGGCTTCCCTGGTGGCGCCGTGGTTGGGAGGCCGCCTGCCGATGCAGGGGACGCGGGTTCGTGCCCCGGTCCGGGAGGATCCCACGTGCCGCGGAGCGGCTGGGCCCGTGAGCCACGGCCGCTGAGCCTGCGCGTCCGGAGCCTGTGCTCCGCGACGGGAGAGGCCACAACGGTGAGAGGCCCGCGTACCGCAAAAAACAAAAATAAAAATGATGGAGTATTAGGTAGGACACTGTAAAAACGCTCCCATTTGCTCACATCACAAACTCACATTCTAGAATCACCAAGTGGAAATTAACAGCTTATCAATGCATTTTTCACTGTTGAATTCTCAACTTGTTACCTGAATCTCCCGAAAATTGTCACTTCTGTCAATAAGAGTCTTTTGAATTTAATACAAAATACCTCAAACCTACAGAATAGTATAGAGAGGGACATCACAAACACCAATGTGATAACCCTAAATTTATTTATTTATTTATTTATTTAACACAACAAGGTTAAAAAAAAAAATTTAGGCTACTTTGGCCTTCTGCTAACGTTTCATGCCTGGTTAGAAGATTTCATATTTAATGGAAATTCTTATGTGGTATCGCTAAGGCACTGTGAATCAAGAATAATCAAACATGATATTTTTGAAAACCCTAAGGATACATAGGTCTCAAGGCTCCTCATGTTACCTTCACCAAAAGCCAAAACCAAAAGGCATGACTCAGAAACTATTAGACTGAAATATTCTTTGGAAGGAATACTTCAGGCCAGAGAGGTTGGCCTGGACTTGGTGATTGACGAAGATGTGAGTCACGGTCAGAAAGGGTTTCTCTCAGAGGAAGTTGCTGAGCTGTTTGGAATCCCTGATATATTCCCTGATGGAATCATATACCGTGAGGCTTCTCAAAAATATATTCTTCCTACCAGTAATAATGGCATACCCATATTTATCTATGCTAAATACTTACTATCCAGTCTCCTGTCCCTCTGTTCAGAAGTGTGAAATAGTGACGAAGTAGAAAAATGTCCCCAGCTTAGCCTACATAAAATATCAGTCTGATTCTCTGTGATTGGAAGATAACTGTCTGACAGTAGCACAGATGTCTACTGTTGGCTCTCTCTAGATCTAATCATGGATCATGGGAGGAAACGATGGAACACGTCTTCCTGCTTCCCTTTTCAGGAGGGGCTGGAGGGCACTTATGAGACTGTGGTTCTCTTGGGATCCCCAGAGACTAAGCAGGTAGAGAATGATTGTTCCTGGTGGCCAGTGAGAGCCTGAGGAAGAAGAAAAGATTGTCCTTTTCCCAGGCAGAGACTCACCCTTAGAAACTACCTTCTGAACCCTAGGGATCCCCTTCCCTCAAGCAGGAGTCTCACCTACCCAGTTGCTCCATGTGATCTGGTTGTTAATACCAGCGGTGACTTCCGCCTGGAAAGCAGAAGGGTTCCCAGGCCTTGCAAATGGAAAAGGGGGTGCCTGCCCTGGGGGAAGAGTGGCAATTCGACACGTGCCCCCCCACCCCCGCCGACCCCCCAGAATGCTAACAGTTTGTGAACTGATTTACTGGTAGATAGTAGGGGGAGAAGCTCTCGTCTGCCACTCCTGGCTGGTTTGTCACTTCTCAAGAGACTTTAAAAACCTGAGTTCTATGTGTCCTAAAGAAGCACAAAATCCTGGTCAGGAGAGAATCATGACAACTCACTAAAGAGAAATGTGATCTTGAGAGCATGTGATGATCTTAGGACAGCAGGTCTCGAGGAAGTTCAACTAATGGGAGAAACAGGAGAGAACCTTAATCAAAATGGCAGGGAAGCAGCAGGAAGATGTAATTCGGGCACCAAATTAAATTCTAAAACTAAAAAAATTAATAACCTGATTAGGAGAATGATTAATGCAGAGAACTGAATTTGTGATGTAGAGGATCAAAAAGCAGAAATGCCCCAACATGGAGTGAAGGCCCAGAGAAATTAAAGTCGTGAGAAAACAGGAGACTTGGAGAACATATTTAGAGACATAACATGCAACAATAGAAAAAAATCTGTATCAAAAAACGAGGATAGAAGTTGGAGAAATAATTAATGATAGAAAAAATGTTTTCCTGAGCTAAAGAACATTTTGAATCTCTAGACTAGAGAGGTTTATTGAGTCCTGAAAGAGGATGTGTATTTCAACCTTTCCTAGTAACTTTCTAAACTCCAAAGAGTGTGAAAAAAACCAGTCTTCCAGACAGAAATCACAGTTACTAACAATGGGCCTTCCTATATGGCAGGATGTTTTTATAAGCGCTTACCCTTTTAAAATCATTGCGTAAGTTGAATTCATTTTCTTTTTTCTTTTTTGGCTGTACGCGGGCCTCTCACTGTTGTGGCCTGTCCCGTTGCGGAGCACAGACTCCGGACGCGCAGGCTCAGCGGCCATGGCTCACGGGCCCAGCCGCTCCGCGGCATGTGGGATCTTCCCGGACCCGGCCACGAACCCGTGTCCCCTGCATCGGCAGGCGGACTCTCAACCACTGCGCCACCAGGGAAGCCCTGAATTCATTTTCTAGTAGACCGTCAGTGGGCTTTTGTTTTGTTTGACTGTGCAAAGGGACTGCATAAAATAATTTCAAGGCTCGCATATAAGAAAAAGGTGTGAGAAGAGCCAAGAAATTGATAGGAGAAGAACAGTGTGAGGAAACTTATCTTACTGGACGTCAAATGTTTCTATAAAACTACTGAAAACCAAGCAGAATAGAACTGGCAAAGGCATAGACAGAGATGTTAATGCTGCAGAGTAAGTGTCCAGAAATAGATGCAAAGATACCTGAGAAATTGCATTTGACAAAGATGGCATTTCAGTCCAGTGAGAAAAGTTTGGTTCAGCTAAACAGAAAATTATTGGATAGCATTGCTGACATACTTGAACATCCAGCATAGGAGAAAACAACCACTAAATACCAATCCATTTTACAAAATGAATTCCAGACCAATTAAAGGTATAAATATAAAATATGAAATAATGAAAATGTTAGAAAAACTTTCCTAGGAAGACAGGAAACCATGAAGCCCAAAGAAAAAAATACATTAAACTGTGTAACTTTTTAAATTGGATGGTAAAAGATATTATAGAAAGAAAAAAGAAAAATGAGAGACTGGGAGAAAAGTTTCAGTGCATATGAAAAGCAAAGGGCTAATATCCCTAATATTAAAAGAATGTTCAGCATTTTTTAAAAAGACATATAACCCAATAGAAAAACAGGCAAAGAATATGGATGTGGAAGTCAAATAGCCTATAGACCAGAATATGCTCAACCTCATTTACCTGTCATAGAAGAAGTGCAAATTAAATACAAAATGAGATATTTTAAAATTCACCACATTCAGAAAACTTAAAGGGTAAAAGTATGCATTACTGGTAAGAATATTAGGAATCGGACAGTCTTACACATTACCAGTTGGATAGTCAGTTTTTATCATTTTTGAAAGATCTTGCAATATCAAATAAACTGTAAAATACATATATGCATATGCTTTGACTAAGCTGTCCCACTTCGGAGAGTCTCTTGAAAGCAAGCACCAGGGGGTAAGGATGTATGTTACAGGTCAGTTGCCTCAGTGTCTCCCTGCCCTCTAAACTGGAAAGAAAATCAATTTTCACCAACACGGAAATATTAGGATTAATTATGGCATATCCCTACTAGGAAATTTTGTGCAGCTATTTTAAAAGAATCTTTTCTTGATATCGGTCAGCTTGGAGAGGTGTCCATGATATAATGATGAGTGAGAAAGCCAAGTTGCAGAACAATATGTATAGGACATTTTATTTATAAAACATGAGATCTTGCGTATGTCTGTATATGAGTGTGTCTGTCTGGGTATAGAGAAAGTAGTGGAAGGATGGACATCGAATGTTAACGTGCGTTACCTCAGGGAATAAAGGGAACTCTGGGTAGATGGACATAACTCACTTAATAAAGGGAACTCTGGGTAGATGGACATAACTCACTTTTCCTTTGTACATCTTTTGATGATTTTACTGGTAACAATGACCATGTATTACTTTAGTAATAAATAACAAGAAAGTAAAAGAAAAGAAATAAAACTAGTTGTCTAATTTTATCAAAGATGATATAAAAAGCTAAGCTTTTATTTCTTGTCTAAAGTTAGAGCTAAAACTCTCACTTTCTCCATTGTGCCAGGAACTGTCATTAATTACTTTCTAAATCCCAAGCACAGAAGAGGCTTATGAAGAAAAATCAAGTGTGTTCTCAATGATCTGGGCCATCATCTCTGGTTGCTCTGCAGGAAATTGAGAGAAAACGCCTATTTTCAGAGGCTGTCAAGCCTCTCTGGAGTCAGGGCTCCAGTATTCTCAGCATGGATTTAGCTGGCCCCTTGTTTCTAGCCAGAACTACTGTTCAAGATTTTCATTTTACCCAGATTTTATGCTTTAAGAAATGCTAAGTGGTAGGAGCAGCCCCTAAATTTCCACAGAGATCTCCCCTTAAATAACCTCACCTTAAATCTCACATTAAGTAACCTCAGGAGAGAATCTCATCTCAAAAGAGCATTGTAGGGGGTCACAGCTGTAGTTCAGAGGTGGTAGAATGAGGCAAACACCAGTAGTGCATAATGATACCCGATTTTCAAGGTCACTGTTTGTACACAAATTCTCAAACATGTCACCATTCCCATCTTGGGTCCTCGGCAACAAAATTACATGCCGATTCATGTGCCCACCCATCTGTATCACCTTCCCCTGTAGACTCTATGTTCTAGAGTCTGCATGTGGGGGACAGAATGTTCCAGGGTGATTCAGAGCTTGAGCGATGGAGTCAGATTTTTCTGGATTTGAATCTTTCCTCAGCCACCCCCTTGAGCTGTGTGGCCTTAGACTTGGTTTCCTTCCTCCCCAAAAAGGTGGGAGTGTATGCCCACCTCACTGGTTTGTTCTGAGATCATTTCTAAAACTCCCAATAGCTAGTATGTTAGTTATCATCATCATTATTATTATTGGGACATGAACATTCTTTGAGAGGTAGTCAGCTTTTCTTTTACTAATATCTTAAACAGCCATAACTGTGGACCTACATTTGACACTCTGATTAATAGACTTATAATAAGGAGAAAGTATAAGAAGAAGGGAAATGTGAGAGCAGCATTTTAAAATCTACCAAGATGCCTCGTTATTTAAAAAAAAAAAACAAAACACTTGGAAGATATAATGTTAGCTAGCTATGTGGCAAGACGGGGAAAGCTTGATCTTCTCTACTGATTTACTCTTTAATAAATTTAAATCTGATATAAAGGAGCTGAATGTATCACATTACCTAGAGCAAAAATCAGAATCAGTCAGCTCCCCTTATCCTGGCACCAGGGACCCAGTTTTTGAAAGCCAACTCACCTTCACCTGATAACCCATAGGTGTACATTGTTCCTGTATTCCAAGTGTTGCTTACTGGATGTGCAAGTAACATTGCGTTCGTCTGCATTGCAATTGTAAAAATTGCTCATTAAAAATGTTTGACTGAAAGTTCCTATTTCTGATTTGTATTCATTTCTCCTTTTAACAGAACTTCATATTGCTTGAAGTTGGGTTAGGAATTATAATGTTAACAAATCCAAGCTTTTGGGTTTGGGTGCTCTGTCTGTCTAGGGATAAGCATCGAAGGGTCCCATACTTCATGCATTCCTGTACTGCAACTGGACTCAGCGAGCACTAGGGGGCGCTGCTACATTCTCTACCCTGTGCTGGGCATGTCAGCGTTCGTGAGCATCTTTAAGCATGATGTGTGCATGCACATACTTAGACAAAAAGAATGAGGCTTTCAGAGTAGAAACAGATGAAACTCTCAGCAGGTTTCACATGTCGGTACTTAATTTCTGCAGAGTCAGAAAGAAGGCTTTGTGTTTTAGGCTGTACTCCTGTGACCAACTACTTACGTGAACTTCTCCTAGAAAAGCTTTGAGCTTTTCTGTGAATCCCCAGTGCATTTAGCATTTCCTATGTAATAAGAAATAGACCTTTTACATTACAGGATATGTATGAATACAGGTGTGAAATATGAACCAATCATAAATACTGTGGTTTCCTCTCTAAAGGAAATATCTAGAGTGCAAATCCAGGGACAGGTGAAAATGAGGGCTTTGTCTTTGCACACCCTGTTATTAAATCTTATCTATTTGGATGCAATTCATCGTCCTGTCAAAATGCTACCGTCTCCCTGCCCACTTGCTCCCACCTCCCTGCCTCTTTCCTGATCTCCAGCAGGCCCTTCATAAGCTTTACCATTTACTCTATTTTCCAGAAGACCTGTGGAGTCTTTTTGACAGCAAAACTGAGAAGGAGAGATTGTAATCTGTTTCTAAATCCGCTTGCGGTCTTGTTTGTCAGATGCCACTGACTTTGACTTCATCAAAGGGCCCTGTGTTTGATTTTTCATGTCTGGATGACTGTAACATTTTCTTTGCCAGTCTTTCTTGTTCTCTATCCTAAAATACTCTTCCAACCCCAAAGTATGATTTCTCATGCTCTTATCATGTGCTTCCGTTTCTTAAAACTTCCCTGGCGACACTATATTTCTCTGAGCATTGTCTGCATTCTGTACCTCTGTACTGAAGGTCCTGTCCCTTCCAGCCTTCCTCAGCTTCCATGGTACCTCAAACTTGGCCTTGAGCTGGGACACGCTTTTTGTTGAGTTGGGACAAGGCCAAAGGGCATCATGCAAGCTGAGAGGTTTAGCTGAATGTGAGGAACCTGATGAAGATGGAAGATGCTAGGCAGGTGATAGATTGGTTATAACACGGAGGAACAATTTGGACCCTTGAGATCTTGACTGGATTTCCAAGAGTTCCTCAGAGGTAGGATGTGAATACAGGAAAAGAAGCCAAGTGCAAGGTCTAATGGGCCCTAAGGTTAGAGTATGTTGGTGCTTGAAGGGTTTCCAAAAGTTCGGTGTAGACCTTCTCTGTCTAAAACACTATTCTAGGTGGTGGGTGGTGTAATAAAAAAAGAGATGGATATAGAAATGGATAGAACATGGTCCCTGACTTCCAAGGAGTTAACAAGCCAGTGGGGAAGACCAGAAAGTCATTTCAGTGGGAGTAGAGGGAGACTTAGAGCTAATTCTGGAAGCTACTAGCCTCAGGCACTTTTACTTCTAGCCCCAGGATTCATTGCTTACACATGCACCAGATGAGCCAGCAGTGTTGCCCAGCAACCATAGTAATATACAGCCCGGGTGCTATGATGGTGACATCCCCCTGTCAGCACTGCCTATTCCCTGGGAATATTTTCTTTGATTCATTTTCCCAAGAAATCTCATTAAGGCATGTTCAAAGTAAAGGAGCTAACCCCCCACTGACTTTTAACCCTCTTCTGCTCTTATACTTTATCTGCCAGAGAAGTCCCAGAGACAGCTGTATCCCTGCCTCAACCTTGCTTATGCATTTTATGAGACTGCATTTTTTATTCATTAAAAAATTATTTCTTGATATCTATAACTTATTTTTGAAATGTACCCACAGAATAAGCTTGACTGATAGACAGGTAGAAGGTTGGATAGATGATAGATAGGTATGAGGTAAGTCAAATATAATAAAATGTTAAGTGGGAAGAATTACACCTCATTAGGTATAGGGATGTTCACAGTGTAATTCTGTCCACTTTTCTGAATATTTGAAAGTTTTCATATTATCTCGGAAAAAAAATCATTTTTTAATCCATTCGTTTATCAAGAGTACCTTACTGTGGACTAAAGGGAATCTGAAAAGATAATACAAAAGGCAAAGAGTTCCCCAAATAAAACCAAAACACTCAGTTCAAAAATGGGCAATGGGGCTTCCCTGGTGGCGCAGTGGTTGAGAGTCCGCCTGCCGATGCAGGGGACACGGGTTCGTGCCCCGGTCCGGGAAGATCCCACATGC
>RJWK010055009.1:0-14862 GCA_004363435.1 Platanista minor
GGCTTCTCTTGTTGCAGAGCACGGGCTCTAGGCACATGGGCTTCAGTAGTTGTGGTACATAGGCTCAGGACTTGTGGCTCATGGGCTCTAGAGCGCAGGCTCAGTAGTTGTGGCACATGGGCTTAGTTGCTCCGTGGCATGTGGGATCTTCCCGGACCAGGGCTCGAACCCGTGTCCCCTGCATTGGCAGGCAGATTCTTAACCAGTGCACCACCAGGGAAGCCCCCTGAGGCAAACTATTATATATAGAATGGATAAAGAACAAAATCCTACTGTATAGCACAGGGAACTGTATTCAATATCCTGTGACAAACCATAATGGAAAAGAATATGAAAACAATCCTACTACTGGGCATACACCATGAGAAAACCATAATTCAAAAAGAGTCACGTACCACAATGCTCATTGCAGCTCTATTTACAATAGCCAGGACATGGAAGTAACCTAAGTGTCCATCGACAGATGAATGGATAAAGAACATGTGGCACATATACAATGGAATATTACTCAGCCATAAAAAGAAACTAAACTGAGTTATTTGTAGTGAGGTGGATGGACCTAGAGACTGTCATACAGAGTGAAGTATGTCAGAAAGAGAAAAACAAATACTGTATGTTAGCACATATATATGGAATCTAAAAAAAAAATGGTTATGAAGAACCTAGGGGCAGGACAGGAATAAAGACGCAGATGTAGAGAATGGACTTGAGGCCACGGGGAGGGGGAAGTGTAAGCTGGGACGAAGTGAGAGAGTGTCATGGATATATATATACTACCAAATGTAAAATAGAGAGCTAGTGGGAAGCAGCTGCAAAGCACAGGGAGATCAGCTCGGTGCTTTATGATCACCTAGAGAGGTGGGGTAGGGAGGGTGGGAGGGCGGCGCAAGAGGGAGGGGATATGGGGATATATATCTATGTATAGCAGATTCAATTTGTTATAAAGCAGAAACTAACACACCATTGTAAAGCAATTATACTCCAATAAAGATGTTAAAAATAAGTAAAAAAAAAATGTATATGTATAATTAAGTCACCTTGCTATACAGAAGAAATTAACACAACATTGTAAAGCAACTATACTTAAATAAAATTTTTTAAAATGGGAAAAAGAAGAGTTATTATTGTCTTTAAAGTGCTTGATGTGCCAGGCTCTCAGCCGTGGGCTTTATCTGTAGTAGTGTCTCCTTCAATCCTCACAGCAGCCCCATCAAGAATGGGAAATGAGATTCCTTCCTGCTAAGCCATCCCCACTTCTAAAGACAACTACCTGATCCAGTGTAAGTACAGTTTCTGAGCCAGCTTATTAGGAAAATGTCAATGAAAATAATTTTAATGGCGTTCTTGCATTAGGAAGAAGCCTTAATAGAAGCACACTTTTGCCATAATTAGACTGAAATTGTTCAGCACTGTATACATAATATGAACTGATCTTACTTTAAGCTCAGCTAGTACATTGACAAGTCACTACTGTAAGCTTTTAAGAAATGGATTTCTAATATTTAACTTTTCATAGTGTTTATTCAAAATTTAATTTTACCATTAAAATTTGCATTATATGAGTCATTAAGGCTACACTTTTCTCATTACTGTAACAGAAGACACTTTCAAACAAAGGCATCTCAGAGTGCTCGGTCTGACTAAAGGTCCACACCTAGAGGCTCTCTTTGAGTTGGTCAGTGCTTTCTGCTGTTGGTCATGGGCAGCCTCTTTCCCATTTGTAGGAAAGGACATTCTACATTCACTTTTTTTTTTTTTTGGTAAAGTAAGGTTTTACTTATTTATTTATTTATTTATTTGGCTGCATTGAGTTTTTGTTGCTGTGCATGGGCTTTCTCTAGTTGCAGCGAGCGGGGGCTACTCTTCGTGGCAGTGCACGGGCTTCTCATTGTGGTGGTTTCTCTTGTTTCAGAGCACAGGCTCTAGGCACGTGGACTTTAGTAGTTGTGGCACGTGGGCTCAGTAGTTGCAGCATGCGGGCTTAGTTGCTCTGTGGCACGTGGGATCTTCCTGGACCAGAGCTCCAACCTGTGTCCCCTGCATTGGCAGGCAGATTCTTAACCACTGCGCCACCAGGGAAGTCCTACATCCACTTTCAAGCCCTGTTTTTCTATTACATCTTTTCCTTGGCCTCCTCCCCAGAGTCTATTTCTGAAAACCAATGCTATCTTTCAGTATGTGTGTCCCTGCTCTGGACTGTAGGCAGGGAAGTGACAGCAGAGAAAGTGCAGGGGTGGGGGCAGGCTTGAAGTCCTTCTAATGAAGGGGAGAATGTCCCTGCCCAATGCCATTCCCAAAGAGACTTGACCCAAAGCACCAGGGGACAGGCACAGAGATTACACAGCTGGGAAATTTTTGCCACTGGACAGGGACGTCCTCCATGATTCTGTAGATTGGTAATTAAGCTCTGTCTCAGGTGACTTAACTGAAGCGTTCCCAAGGGCTTGATGGGGTGTTAGAGGCAGTGAGTGATGTGCCAGGACATTGGAGTGAGATGAGATGGGCTTGTCCTTCTGGGCCATGTAACAAAGTGCTGCTTTCTTAGCCTCTTTGAATGCCAGTGTCATTGTCTATAAATGAAAAGTAAAGTGAGATGGCATCTTCTGGAGGTTTTTGGAGGCTTAGTGTTTGAAGAAAAAATTCATACGTAATACCAGTCCTTGGCACAAAGTAAGCAATGAAGTTGTAGTCATTCCTGTGCTGCCACCAATTTCTAACATAGACCAGTGCACCTTCCTGTGACCCGAAAAAAGGTGGGGCTCTGGTGGTGAGGCAAGGGGCTGGGGCTGTTGCCACTGTGTAGGCAACCCCAGCACCTCCTCAACATGTGAACAAAAGGAAGATGATGATCATCTTGGGAGAAAGCCTCATCCAAGGAAGAGAAGAGAATTCCCCAAAGTGAATCCTTGATGTCATGCTTCCTTCTCATTTGGGCTTAAGAGGACTCTTGCTTTCTCATTCTGTCCACCCCATATCCAATCTTCCTATTTTTAAAAAAATTTTATCGGAGTATAGTTGCTTTACAATGTTGTGTTAGTTTCTGCAGTACAGCAAAGTGACTCAGTTATACATATACATATGTCCACTCTTTTTTAGATTATTTTCCCATTTAGGTCATTACAGAGTATTGAGTAGAGTTCCCTGCGCTATACAGTAGGTCCTTATTAGTTATCTGTTTTATGTATACAATCTCCCTTCTTCCTCCAGTTTCATTTTTACTAAATGTCACCTCCATTCGTTCAGATGCTCAGACTCTCAACCTCTCTCTTTCACTTTCCCACACACTCCGTGTCCGATCTACAAGCAAGACCTGTTGGCCTAACCTCCAAGCACTTCCCATCATCTCCACTGTTGCCTTAATCACCCAAACCCCCACGATTTCCCTGAACCACTTCAGGACCTGCTAGGTGGGCTTTTCTCCTTCTGTGCTTGCCTCCAACTCGCAGCAAACAGGGCAGTTCTTTAAATGTGTAAATCTGATCCTCTGTCTTCCCTCCTTGAAGCCCTCCAATAACTCTTCATTGATTTTAGAATAAAGTCTCTGCAGAAATGGAGATGGACTGTAGTCCTCAGCCCCTAAATTATATCTTAAAGGGGAGGACAGTCAGGATTTAAATAAAAGTGGGGAAGACATCAAGGCCAATATAGTCACATGCCATCAGAGGAAGTAGAAAGTCTGGACAGAACAGCTCACTTGAACGAACAAGATGAACAGTGGCAAAGCAACTATGCAATGAACTTGAACAAAGAAGAAAAAATAAAGAGATACAGCATGTTCTGTCTATTAGAGTATATCTAGCTGCAACTCTCAGGACGTTTGGCTAGTGATGCCTTAGACAAATAGGGAATTCCTCCCTCAAGTCACAAGTCGGGAGGTGGGTGGTTGCTTGGCTTGGTTTTGGGCTCATTGATTTCAGGGCTCCACGATTCTCTCAACCTTTCCCTTGTGACAGCAAAACAACAACAGGAGCTCAAGCTTCTTGACCTCCCAGTACAGTCAGGGGGCACAGGGCAATGCAGGACAGACTCTTCTCCTCAATGACCATCCTCTTGTTATGGAGAATCATTCCTTCCTAGAATTTCCCCAGCACAGTCCAGACTTTACCCTAAGTCTCTTTGGTTGGGACTGTATCATAAAACCACTCCAACCCACTGGTTTGTCACATGATGTCCAAGATTAAGAATCTCTGCTCAGGAAATGAATAAGGTTGAGGTTTGGTAAGAAATCCAAGAAAAAAGAGGGTACTGCCCAAACGGGTGCGCAGCCACCATGTCTGCATAACATGCCAAAAAGGGAGATGAAGAATCTAGTTTGGAAGAAGGCATAATTGTCAAAGAAGAAAATTCCCCGCAAGGGAATGCTTCATGTTATAGAAAGACTTATTCAGAGCATGAATTACGACAAAGAGAAAGAAACATGCAATACCCAAATGCACTGTTAAGTCCTAGGTTGGCTCCTAAGCTAGACAAAGGGTATTAGCTAGAAAAAATGCTAATAATATTGTGTTAATATTAATTTCCTGATTTTGATCATTGTACTATGATTATGTAAGACATTAACATTTGGGGAAGCAGGGTGTGAGGTCTACAGAAATTCTTTGTACTGTTTTTATCACTTTTCAGTAAGTGTAAAATTATTTCAAAATGAAAATTGAAAAATAAAAATTTTCAAAACCAAGAATATGAAAAGAATAGTATGAGATGGAGGGGTGTTTGCTGGTTTTAGCTAAGAACACAAATTGATAAAATACTCTTATTTGTAATTTATAAACAAAATAGGAATGGCAAAGAATGGAACTGACAGGACTATAAACTATCTAAGTGGTAATAGAAAAAAGTTGGCTATAATCACAATAAACTATAATTAAGAATTAGTGGAAATATTTTAGCTATAGAGAACAAAAATTTACACATAAAGACTTTGCTAATTTCCTCATCTTTTAAAGCAGGAGTCAGATATTGTACAAAGTTGAAATATGATTATAAAAATAATAACCATAACTCATAAAGATTTTTTATTTATTTTATTTTAACTTTAGAAGACTCGTATAGAAATGATTGGTTCTTCCAGTGGGAAAATACTATATGAATTTTAGCAATTCCTCAAATTTTACTTCATCCTCTTTTTCTTTGCTTGAAGTGAAAATACTTTAATCCAATTAAAATGTCATAAATACTATGAGGCAGTGTTTCTAAAGTCATCTGTTCCTCTTTGTCTGGCTATCTATCTTTTTTTCTGTCTACCTATCTATTTGTCTATCTGCCTATTTGTCTATCTATCGATCTTGCTGTCAATCTTTCTGTCTGTCTGTCTATATGCAGAGATGGATGTTTTGGGTAGTGTTTACCAATCTATAGCCCTGATTGTTTGAGTTTGGTGGATTTCTCTTACCTTCTTTGTGCTGCTCTGAATTTTAAAAATTCAGAATTTTTAAACTGATCATGCGTTTTGTTCCTAAAAAAACTTAAAAGAATAGATGATTTAAAAAAACAAAACAAGTTACATAGTTCAAGATGTGATAAGTAACATTGTTATGTATTGCATGTTCCAACAGGAATAAAACACTAGGATTTGAAACTGTGATTGTTCCCACTGTCCACCACCTAGAATGCCTTCTTGTTGCCTTTCTTATTGTTCTGCTTCATTCGTTTCTCTGTTTAGCTTCCCTTCTTTTTAAACCCAGTTCAAACAAGGATCTCTCTGTCTCTCTCTCTCTGTCTCTCTCTCAATTTCTGTGGCATTTCATATTATTAACTATATTATGTGGTTAGAGTGGAACCTGTGTTGATGACCCATCTTCCCATTTGCGAACTGTTAGGGCAGGGGCCATGCTCATCTTTTGTAAATTCCCATGCCCATCACGATGCTTTGTGCATATTATAAGCTCCGTAATTGATCGTCCTGGATTTGAACAGGTGATCTGAACGCAGGGGAATGTCAGCAAGGAGAAAAGAAGATGCAAAAGGAGTTTGAACTGAAACACCAGTAAGTATAAACATTTGGAGTTTATGGAATACTGGTGACAGAGGTTCCTCACATGCATTCATCTGGAGGATGGATTAGCAAAAGAAGTCCACAGACACACACACCCAGAACTGAAGGGGGTGCACACAGTCCTTGGAACAGTGGGAGGGCATCAGAATTGGCTTATTTCCTCCAAGTCTTGTAGAAAAGCCTTGCTTAGAGGCACAGTGTGCTGGTCCATCAACAACATGGGAATCCATGTTCAACAAGCCAGCCTTCACACGCCAAAGGCTCTCTGGTATTAGCAAATGGTACTGAAGGAGCAGGCTGCTGCCAGACAAACCAGGGTAAACCCCAGTTCCCTCGCTTCCCGGCAGGCTATCCTCCCCATGTCCCATGGGGCCAGTCCTGTTAGGATTCACCTTGTAGGCTTGTTGTGAGGACAAAAACGAGATAATAGCTGAAAGGCAATTACTCCAAGTCTGCACTAAGTAACAGCTGGTTAAGGAAAATTTCACCCCAGTAATTACTCTCGTTGACTGGTTCTTCGTTGTTGCACTGTTCCTTTGGCTTTAGATTAAATTCATGAATCCTTTGTTGTCTCTGTTTCCCTAGGGGTGAACTTGGGAATGACCTCATCTGTAGGTATCAGGTGCTAAGTGCACGCAAACAATTTGTACCAGGAAGCTGAAGTCGGCTCCTGGGCTGCTGTGCTGATGCCTGGTTGGGTGGCTGCCCCTATTCCCCACAGAGTCCTGCTTCCTGATCTCTACAACAAGCACCAAGGAGTTGGCCTTCCTTCCCAGGGCTGCTTCTTGGTGGAGCTCATAGTTGATGATAAAGTACTTGACAAACATGGCGTGCTGAATGGTATCTTGTTTGAGCTAGAGGTGAGGCGTTGATAAGGAGGAGGATGGCGACACGTTTCTGATACCCAGCTTGGGCTCTTATGAACACAGTCTTTCCTGGATATCGTGCAGTTCCAAGCACCAGCCAGATTAATCACAGTAATAACCAGCATTTATTGAGAGCTTATTCTGCTCCAGACAGTGGGATACCTGGTTGATTTGACACTACAGGCAGGTCATTTTTTAACAACCCACCTTCTGATGCAATTATTTTCAGTAAAATCTTGAAATAAAACAAGGAATATTAGTGGTCATAAAATAAACATGAACCTTGAAAACTTTTCTTTTATTGAAGTATAGTTGATTTACAACATTGTGTTAGTTTCAGGTGTACAGCAAAGTGGTTCAACTATATATATATATATATATTTTTTTCTTTTTCAGATTATTTCATTGAAAACAAATTTTTTTTTTACATCTTTATTGGAGTATAATTGCTTTACAATGGTGTTAGTTTCTGCTTTATAACAAAGTGAATCAATTATACATATACATATGTTCCCATATCTCCTCCCTCTTGCGTCTCCCTCTGTTATACATTTATTTATTTATTTTTTTTGGCTGCATTTGGGTCTTCTTTGTTGGGTCTTCGTTGCTGTGCACGGGCTTTCTCTAGTTGCGGTGAGTGGGGGCTGCTCTTCGTTGTGGTGCACGGGCTTCTCATTGTGGTGGCTTCTCTTGTTTTGGAGCTCAGCTCTAGCCATGCAGACTTCAGTAGTTGTGGCATATGGGCTCAGTAGTTGTGGCTCACGGGGTTAGTCGCTCTGCCATATGTGGGATCTTCCTGGACCAGGGCTTGAACCTGTGACCCCTGCATTGGCAGGCAGATTCTTAACCACTGCGCCACCAGGGAAATCCCTCATTGAAAACTTTTGATTGAACTTTGTACATATACTCATGCCAGCCAAAGTAACAGCAATACAATACAAAAAAGGAAATAAGGAATGGATTAATACTTTTAGTTACATGAATGTATTGTGGGGGAAAAGAAAAAGAAATAAATTCTGCAAACTTCACAGAATGATTTGTGCATAAATTGAAGTAAGTCTAGTTCTGTTTTTTCAGCTTTAGAATCTCTTTCCTATCAGTTCCCTCCCCCTCAATCTACTGTTTAAATGCAAGGGGCGGAGATTCCAGTTCTGCTCGAAGGGACCTCAAACAGTTCTGAACACAAACAATCCTACTCCAGAAACCTGTGTGTGTAGCTGAGTCTGTGTATGTACAGGATCAGCTGTACAACTGGCTGACTATATACCTGCCATGTAAAATCAAACATTTACTAAAGAATGGAAAATTAAAATGTCCTAAATTGAAGCTTACATACATATGATACGGGCTTCCCTGGTGGCGCAGTGGATGCGAATCTGCCTGCCAATGCAGGGGACACGGGTTCGAGCCGTGGTCTGGGAAGATCCTACATGCCGCGGAGCAACTAGGCCCATGAGCCACAACTACTGAGCCTGCGCTTCTGGAGCCTGTGGTCCACAACAAGAGAGGCCGTGATAGTGAGAGGCCCGCGCACCGCGATGAAGAGTGGCCCCCACTTGCCGCAACTAGAGAAAGCCCTCGCACAGAAACGAAGACCCAACACAGCCAAAAATAAATAAATTAATTTAAAAAAATAATAAAATAAAAAAATACATACGTATGATACTGTTAAAACTCAACAGTAACAACAGCAATTTTTTAAAATAAATTTATTTATTTTTATTTATCTATTTTTGGCTGCATTGGGCCTTTGTTGCTATTCATGAGCTTTCTCTAGTTGCGGTGAGTGGGGGCTACTCTTCATTTCGGTGCGCAGGCTTCTCATTGTAGTGGCTTCTCTTGTTGTGGACCATGGGCTCTAGGCTCACGCTGGCTTCAGTAGTTGTGGTGAGTGGGCTCAGTAGTTGTGGCTCGTGGGCTCTAGAGCACAGCCTCAGTGGTTGTGGTGCAAGGGCTTAGCTGCTCCACGGCATGTGGGATCTTCCCGGACCAGGGATTGAACCCGTGTCCCCTGCATTGGCAGGTGGATTCTTAACCACTGCACCACCAGGGAAGCCCCACAGCAGTTGTTAAAAACATTTTTAGACCAGCAATACTTTTTTCAGAGAGGAATATTTTATCCCAGACAATGTTTAGAATTACCAATGCATACAATAATTTTAGGTATTGTTGCTTTTAAATTATCTACAGGCCATGAACCCCTGATGGCTCATTCCCTGGTCCAGGCATTGTTCTGGGGGCACTGCATTCAGTAACTCATTTCATTCTCTTCACTGCTATTATTACCCTCATTTGACAGATAAGACTCAGAGAGGGTGGATCACTTACCCAAGGCCACACAGTTAGTGGCTGGTTGGCTGGGATTTGACTCCAGGCAGTCTCTTCTGTGAGACTTCACTCATGACCAGGGTGGCTGCACTGTCTCCAAAAAACACACATTATGGTTATGGGGCAATAACTCACATTTTCACTGTTCACGTAGGTCTTTTCTTCGTCCTCCCTTTTCTACTTTTTTTGTTATTTAAATTTTTAAAAAATTTACTGGTTTTGTTATTTCATCTTCTTTATTCTTAAAATGTTTCATAACTGCAGTTTATCAAGTTTACAGAAAAAGTACAGACATCAATTAAATGAAAACATGTGCTCACTATCCAGATCATCTTAGTATGTATCTATAGATTAAATAAAATAATATGATATCTCAATTTTCATCTCCACCTTTCTTCCAAGATGTAATTATTTCAGTATTTTTTCAAATTAAGTCTAAATTATTTAACATCATTATACTTTCACCAAGTGAAAAAATACCTGAAGATGTTTTAAGTAACTATTATAATCTACCTTGTCTTTACCGTTATAGTTTGCTAGAGATAGTTTTTATAATATATGATAAAAAATAATGCTTATTATTTTCAGAGAATGTAGCAAAGTTACTGACATAGTTTATCCTTCTTTTTCTTTTTTAGTTTAGAATGCATTTGAGGGAGCACAAATGATCTGAATTCCTGGTTTCCAGAGAGATACTATAGGAGCTGAGACTGGCAGCCGTGTCTCAATCCCCATTTGAGAAGATGCATTTCAATGAAGAACCTGAATGTACCAGCCAAACTGTAAAAGAAACATGTCAACTGCTTCCTCTGTAAAGACTATTAAAAGCACAGAAAGCAGGGGACACTAATAGAAAAGTTCCAGAAAGGCTTAAGAGCACAACATAGAAAATATCACATAAATGACTACTTTTGACTCTCCATAGAGTCCCTTGCAAGTAAGGGAAGCCATTGAGTTGTTCATATGGTTTTGTTTTTACTGCTGTAACCTAGTCATTAAAATTTCCCAGGGAACCTCTGCTCAGTGGCACACAGGCTGAGAGAAGAAAAGGCCCTCTTTTCCGTCACCCACACACATCAATGTTTGGCAGCTATAAATCAGGATGTTCAAAAAATGTCTCTTTCCTTGACATAATTCCAAATGTATCCATCATACAGATGGAATCAGCTTCCTGTAATGTAGCATAATCTTGCTCACATTCTTCAAGGCAAGCTTTTTCCAGGAAGCCAGTCCCCTCTCCCAAAAAATAGAGGGGCACACTCTGTTTTGTCTAAATCTCTTCAAATCATTACAGTCTTTGTCTGTTGACCAGATGTTCAATCATTCTTTCCAGCTTAGATTTTAAGGCCTTACAAGAGATAGTGTCAGCTGGTCGATTCTGTCACAAATATAATATACCAGTGACACACAGGAAAGATAGGGTAGGTATAGCCTCAATAAACCAACAGAAAATCACTGGTGTTTGTGTGGATGACCATTGTCCATTCAGCCTGAATGATTTTGAAACAAAACAAATTTTTATACAGTAACCAATATTAGGCTCCCCAGTTATATCAAGTAATGGACAAACATAAATTTCACTTTTCAGCTGTTTTCCTGGAGCTGAGCCACAAAGTCACGGGCGTTGCACCAAAGGTGACACATGGAGCCATTACTCACTGGGCAAATAACCCTATCACAGGGCAGGAGAGTGACCCTCACATCCGCCCCCCGCCCCAGGGCTGCCACCACCCAAACATAAACGGAAAGAGAGCCAAGTGCTGCATCAAAGGCATTAGTTCTTGGGTATGTGTAAGTTTTTATGTGTTAGATTTTTGCAATAAATGCCAAGTTCTGGCTTGGGTTGAAAGTGTATAAGTAGGTAGCTGGGGCACAAGGGAGATGAGGAAAAAGACAAAGGCACACGGAGGATCTGGAGTTGATCCTGAATTAATGATAAAATCAAGCTTTTAAAGCCCCTAATTGCTGAAATAAGGAGTGTGTGTGTGTGTGTGTGTGTGTGTGTGTGTGTGTGTGTGTGTGTAAGTCTGCCTGGATCTCAACAGAAGCGGGATATCAGGTTTTCTTTATTTCCACTAAAGACAAAACAGTAAGGAATTGACAAATCATTTCTCAAAGGATTAGGGTTCATGGCAAAGGGTCATCCTGACGGTGGATATGTTGCTAACACTAGGGACGGTTACCCAGGAGAGTCGGGGAATTTCTCTTCCTGGGGCCAAGCTTGGGGGCAGGGGAAGGGGTAGAGAGAGGAGGACTTGCCTCTAGATGACTATTTTGGTGCAGTCTCGGCCTTGAGTGTATGACAAAGCATTCCATCTTCCAAGATCCACTCCATCCTAGGGTTACAACCTCACAAAGACAGAGCAAACTTCTGGTGCCCAGATAAGTGACATTTTGGTGGGTCATCTCAACAAGACAGTGTTTGCATTTCCAGGAGGCGTCTAGCTGGTGTTGTAATCAGGGCAGAGCTGAAGCAACAGAAAGTCCTCTTGAAGGAGGTTGGGTTTAGCATCTGCCCAGTGTCACTCTTCAGAGAAGCCCATCCTGCCCTTCCAAAGGTGTTCAGTCATCTTGACAGCATTCTTGGTCAGCAGGTATTATTATGATAATACCTTGAGTTTATTTAGCACCCTGCACCCTTTCAGGCGAGGTCAAAGGCAGTTCGGAAGTCAGTCAACAACATTTATTGAAGTCTCTTAGTGTGTAGAGCTGTGTATTAAATCACTGTCAAGCCCCCACCAGCCCCGTCCTCACCACACACCAGAATCACCTCTGGGGCTGCGGGCCCAGAGCACACACAGCCGCCTGCTCCCTCCACCCCGCTCCCCGGGCTGCACCCCCCGCCTGGTTCTCATTCATCGGCTTTTATTGCCTCATGTTGACTTTGGGTTGTAGCAGACCTGTCTCCATACACACTTGGAGATTTCTCCCCTGCACATTCTGTCTGTGTCTGACAAGTCACAAATATCCTCTCTGGGGTTCCAGCTGCCTAAGCTGCCCACATAGTTAAAAGCAGGAAGCACAGGATGCACAGAAAGGAAAAAGAGCAAACTGGCAAGTAGGTTAACTTGACATTTTAACCCAAGAAAAGGAGTGGGTGGCTTTCTGAGGGCCTGTCCACCCGCCCCGTGAGTGGACGATGGACTTTGGCCCAAATCCTCAAAGCCCTGCATCTTTCACGGGATAACAGGAAAGGGCCGGGCTCTGGGGGAAGGAATATATGTTGGGACACTTTACAAATGACACAGGAAATACGATTACCCAAAAATTAGACAACTGAACCAGGGAAAAAGAAAAAAAAAAAATGTGTCTCCAATGATCACGTAGCCCAAGGATGACATCCATTTTCATTTTGATGAATTTCCACTACATTCATTCTTTCCCTGTGTGTGTTTCTTGGTGTAACTAAAACTGTATTATTCAAAATTAAACTATTTTATGTACATGTTGTAACATGAAGCAAATGGTCAAATTTCTGACAGCCCTTTGAACTTCTGTGTTTACCCACATATAATGTGGATAGAATATGCATTACATTTCTAATGCTGTGCTCCAAGAAACACTGGCATTAACTGAACAATATTCAAGTGTCATGTTGAAAAAGAATTCAGTTTTATTACAAATTATGAAATGCCCAAATAGAAGTTGATTTCATTTCATGAGATGCATACATTACTTTTGTTTCTTTTTGTGTTACTTTTCTAAGTTAACACAAGAAAAGCAAGTAAGTTGTCATTCGTTTTCACATAAAGAACATTGTTTTCCTGGTGTTCTGAGGTTAGTAATGGCCATGAACTGTGAGTAGCCAAGACTCCTAAAAGAGTGGCCTAGATGTCAATGTTGTGAGTTTCTCATGTAAAACACCACCTGGATCCAGACAGCTCAGGGCTGGAGTGGAAACTCAGTAAAGTCTTCCAGGACCCAGGTTTCTCTGTCCTCAGGACGCAGGATGGCACCCCTTTGTCATTCTAGGCAGCAGGAATGCGTGAGAAGGAGGAAGGACAATCTGGTCCCTGCCAGAAAATCAGATGTAAAAATCATTATTGATTGAAATTGTTAGAATATTCCAAGACTTCATTCTAATTAGTCTGCATTTATTTTTCTATCCTCCACTAACAGAACAGTCAGGGGTGTGGGTGCTCCAGTTCCATGTCTCAGAATTTTAATACTCATGGTGTGAGAGGCGCCCCCCAAGGAGTGGAGAGGGTGCCAAGAGCTCTAGGCTGGGGACGTGAGGGCCAAGTCGGGTGCATGAGAACTTGGGCAGTGATGATCTCCCCTTTCTCTTTGTCCCCTCAGAATGGCAAGAAAAACAAGTTCTTGGAAATCGTTTTGCCAAAATAAAAGGAACATACAAATAGTCTTTGATGTTTATTAGCATTAATTTTAGCTTTCCCAGTGTGGGATATTTAATACTTAATTTGGAGCATTAATAAGTTGGAATTTTATTTATCATGCACCAAACTGTAAAGAGATCTAAAGCCCTAAAATTTCCTTAGGATAGTTCCTGTTGTTAGAAATAAGTAATCAGCATTTTCACTCCTGTATATTCAGCTTCCTCTTTGGCAGAGTGTAAATCCCAGGCCTACCTCATTTACTTATTTATATGGCTTTTCACTGGACGGGTACTTTTTGAGAACCTGCTATGGGTTGTAGATTGGTTTTCTCGGGAAACAGATCTGAGACAAAGTTTATCATATATGATGCTCATGAAGGAGAAGCCTCAGGATGGACCACCTGTGGAAGGAGGATGGGGCAGGCAGAGGGAGGTGCTGAGGGCAATGCAGGCTTGGCCAACCCCAGGAAGACCGAGGGGCCAGAGTGGCCCTTCAGGTTGGTCAGGATCAAGATGGTTGCGCCATTGTACCCCTATGACCATCAGTCACTGGGTCTCCCTGGGAGTGACCATGCCCTTGGACTGGGCAGCTCCCTGAAGGGTCCCCTTGGTGTATTTCTTAGGGTAGCTTAGTGAACCATAAGAGCTGACCAGAAGTGCATTTCGCTCTCATGTAACTGTCCTTATGGGAATAGCCTATGTGGTAGGGTCTGAGTTCTCTCTGTCTTGTACCTGTGTCATCCCAAGGTCATTGTTGACAGCTGCATGATCAAAGCTCCACAACTGGTCTGGTCAGGTTTCAACAATGGGGAAGGGGAGTGCAGAGGGTGCAGCCTGAGGCTCAGACCCAACACCATGCTCATCACTCCCTCATCCCCTTCTGCTCAGGACACTAAGTCACGTGGCCATGTGTAGCTTCTGTGATTCAGGAAATGGGGAGCCAGAAGTGGCCTGGCTGCAGTGACCGAGGGAGGGCCTGTGAGACCACCGTGCTAAGTCTGAATGTGATGGACGTGTTGGGGGCAACCCAAGAGCCCCTCACCCCAACTCTTGGATGCAGCGGGACCTGGAGGGAAGAGCCCCGACCTCAGATCCACAATAAAGTTTGCTTCACTAAGAAAAAAAAAGGGACTTCCCTGGCGGTCCAGTGGTTAAGACTTTGCCTTCCAATGCAGGGGGTGTGGGTTCAATCCCTGGTCGGGGAGCTAAGATCCCACATGCCTCGTGGCCAAAAAACCGAAACATAAAACAAAAGCAATATTGTAACAAATTCAATAAGGAATTTAAAAATTGTCCACATTAAAAAAAAAAAAAATCGGGCTTCCCTGGTGGCGCAG
>RJWK010055010.1:0-14860 GCA_004363435.1 Platanista minor
CTCTTAAACCCCTCTCCTCGCGCACCAGGAAACCAAGAGGGAAGATAAAGTCTTTTGCCTCTTCGGCAGTTCCAGACCTTTTCCGGGACTCCCTCCCAGCTAGACACGTCACGCTAGTCCCTTCAGGCTGTGTTCACACCGCCAACCCCAGTCCTCTCCCTGGGATCCAACCAAAGCCCCAGCCTCAGCTCCCAGCCCACACCCGTCACAGCGGGTGAGCAGACAAGCCTCTCCGGCTGGCAAGTGCTGGTCGGCTCCGATCTTCCGTGTGGGAATCTCTCTGATTTGCCCTCCGCACCCCTGTTGCTGTTCTCTCCTCCATGGCTGGAAGCTTCCCCCCTCCGCCACCCGCAGTCTCTGCCTGCAAAGGGGTTTCTAGTGTGTGGAAACCTTTCCTCCTTCACAGCTCCCTCCCACTGGTGCCGGTCCCGTCCCTATTCTTTGCCCCTGTTTTTTCTTTTTTCTTTTACCCTACCCAGGTAGGGTAAGTTTCTTGCCCGTGGGGAGTTTCTTGCCTTCTGGGAGGTCTGAGGTCTTCTGCCAGCGTTCAGTAGGTGTTCTGTAGGAGCTGTTCCACATGTAGATGTATTTGTGGAGAGGAAGGTGATCTCCGCATCTTACGCTTCCGCCATCTTGAAGCCAAGGCTCTGTCTCTTATTCATGTGGCATATTTTTGTTAATTTTTTTTCTTAAGTTATTTCTTAAATGTCTGGTGATACTTGGTTGCTGTTTTATATTTAAGAATAAAGGAACAGAAATGGCTGAGCCCTCTGTACTTGAGTGGGTCTTGTTGTTTAGAAGACTTTGCTTTAGGGTAAGCCAGGAGTTGATCATTAGGCTTAAAGACCCTAAGTATCAAAATAAAAGGGAATTTATTCTACCATTGTAAGATGCATTCCTAATTGCCCTTATTGTCCCTCAGCAGTCCATGTAATTTCATTAGCCTATGTTAAGGGGGATGGTCAGGAGGAGCAGTGAAAAAAATCTTGCTACAAGGATATTTGCATAGGAAGTAGAATTGGTGAATAGAAGGGTGGCTAGTCCATCTATCCATGTTGATTATTTTGTTTCAGCCCCAGCGTCTCACTCCTGCCCTCTATTTTTCCTGGCACTGTTGAACCTTAAGCCTTTGGGTGCTTGTTTAGGGCAAAAGGGCTCCCTCCTCACCCCATCTTTGGCAGTTTCTTCTGCCTTGCTTCATTCCATCCAATTTGTAACAGTTTGCTATCTTTTTAACTCCTTAATTTAACGCTTAAATTAATGAGGTTTCAGGAGGAAGTTTAGATAAAGGTACGCCTCAATCCTTCCTTGTAAAATGAATACTCGCCTGTTTAAAAGCCTTTTCACTGACCTAGAGAAGCTGCCCTTAAAACACCTAAAATGAAGAAAACCCAAGAACAAACATAATTATTGTACTGTTGCACATCACCATAGTCATGATGGCGACAATGCTGTTAAGAATCATTCAGACAAGGCTCTGTACTGAAATAAATGCAAACTGCACATCTGCATGTATCTTAGGGTACACAGGGTAAAAAGGAGTACTGATTTCATGTTTCTGAAATGTTCTTTTTTTTTTTTTTCTTTGCGTTACACGGGCCTCTCACTGTTGTGGCCTCTCCTGTTGCGGAGCACAGGCTCCAGACGCGCAGGCTCAGCGGCCATGGCTCACAGGCCTAGCTGCTCCGCAGCATGTGGGATCTTCCCAGACCGAGGCACAAACCCACCTCCCCTGCATCGGCAGGTGGACTCTCAACCACTGTGCCACCAGGGAAGCCCTGAAATGTCCTTTTTGTGGGCAATAACTCACTAACATTCTCAAAAAAAATATGTATTGAAGTTCAAAATTATTTAATGAGATAGTTGCAAATATCTTATATTTATGGAGGTTATTTTTCCCTACAAAAGGAATGGAAATGATGCATACATATTATCCCACTTGAATTAGAATTTTATATAGGTAATAAGAATTTCTGCATTGTAGAAGCAAAATGGGCCTATTGTTGTCTGCAACAGCAAATGAAGTGTCTCATAACGAGCAATTCAATGTGTTAATTCAGCTGCACCATCCAATTACCTACGATTCATCTCAACTTAGTGCACAACAATAAAATCCTTTAAAATATCTGTGACAAAATATATGCTCTAGGTTTAACTCATAGGAAAAATACTATCCCAAAGTCAGGGAGTAGGAGTCATGGAACATAAATTATAAAAATTATCCATCACAATCTATCAATTAATATCACAATGAATTTCTGACACGAAGTCAATAGTCTAGAGTTAATAATGAAATACATATTGGAAATTTTATAAGGAAAATCTGACCAAGGAATGTGAAAACTGTGTGGCCACTGAAATTGGCATCCCCTCAAATAATATAGCGGTCCCTTGGAGCCAGGGCCTGCCAACTGACCATGGGGCCCAAGCACACAATTCTAAAAGTAGACAAAGGTAATGAGTTGCGAATTTAGAATCCCCATCCTCTGGTTAAATGACCCAGATACAAGAGCTAGAGAGTCTGTCTATTACCTACTCAGGGACTAAATGATGAAATGAACAGGAGCTCTTTTTTATTTATATTTTTATATAGAATCAAGATAACTAATAAATAGTCCAGGCCTGCTACATGAGGATGTATTAAGCCACAGAAGAAAGACTATTGAAAGTCGGGAGCATCATGAAGAAGGAAGAAAGGAAAAGAGGAGCAGGAAAAGATATGGAAGAAAAAGTGTATTGAGAAATGATGAAACACAGTATTTACTTGAGAAGAAAATGCAGAGCTGCACTGAAAATCTATAGGATATGAGTGAAATCTGAATCATGAACAGACACAGGCTTGTTTCTAATATTTTTCAGGACAAGGGATGTATCGTCCCATTTGAGACTGAACTATCAAGAGAATCAAAGAAATATGAGTCTTGAGGATTCAGAAAGAGGTGGAATTTGCCATGAGAGAAAGAGAAAAGACTGTAGTACTAAGTGTTAAAACTCAGCCAGTCAGTAATCTCATAAACCCTCACTTCACTTATAGAATTTGAAAACAGAATTTTTTGTTTGTTTGTTTGTTTTTTTGTGGTACGCGGTCCTCTCACTGTTGTGGCCTCTCCCGTTGCGGAGCACAGGTTCCGGACGCACAGGCTCAGCGGCCATGGTTCACGGGCCCAGCCGCTCCGCAGCATGTGGGATCCTCCCAGACCAGGGCACGAACCCGTGTCCCCTGCATCGGCAGGCAGACTCTCAACCACTGCGCCACCAGAGAAGCCCCAGAATTGTTTTTAAGTAGACTTTTATTTAAAAAAAAAACCAGAGTGACTCATTACTAGGGTATCTAATTCAAATAATTTACACAATCTAATCAAGTATCAGCCAGTCTAAAATAATATTTTTAAGACTGAAGAAAAGTCATTAAACACTGCAGGAGTGTATTAAACAAAAATAAGTAACAGAAAGTTGCTAAAAATCAACAAAAGGCCAGAAGTAAGGAGAAAAATGCACCCCATCAAAGGTTAATACATCAGTTCTTTACAGATTAACAGTGATTACAAATTAATATAGATATTCTATAATGTATAAAGCTTATAAAAAACATATTTGAGAAAAAATCCAGAAGTTTCAGGAGGATTTTTCCAATACTAATATTTATGAAAATATTAGTATTTCCTAATGTAATTTAAACAATTTATGAATAGTACTGCAGGAAAATGAGCTATTTCTTATTAGGTTAGTTACAGATGTAGATCTTAGTTATAGATTGAAGTCTACATATAGAAATCCTACTTATAGATTTTAATTTTTTTTCTTTTGTCTGCATCACTGTGTGTTAACTTTTTTCTTTTTTACTGGGGACTAGGGCGGGAGCGGGGAGGGTGGCCTGCACCCATGAAGAGACAAGAATGAATCTATTTGAAGAAAATCACTCTGATTTTTCCATATTTATTTTATTGTCCCTTTCATAATTAGTTTTCTTTCTTAATCTGGTGCTATGACTTCTAAAAGGTAAATATTTTTTGTTTACAACTCTACAAATCTGAGTTTGTTGGTCAGATTTTCCTCATTCACTTTCAAAGGCAAAACTTATTCAAATAGGAAACAAAACATAGAAACGCAGGTTCCATTTCCAATTCTGTTGCTTCATACTTTGACTTAAAGCAGATCATTTTCATCATTTCATCAAAATAGCATAGTCCATACCCCGTCACTCATCAGCTTACCCTGGACAACTTACTTAACCTTTATGGGTCTCAATTTCCTTGCCTGTAAAATAGAGGTACTAATAAAACCTACTTTGGAGGGTTGTTATAATTAAATGAATTAATATCTGTAAAGCACTCAGAACATAGTAGCTTCTATATATTTTGTTAAAGAAATAAAACTTAAATAAATCTGAAAAATGTACTAGATGTAGTTCGGTTGCTTGTAACCTCATTGTACAACAGACTCATCTGGGAAAATGTTTATGAAGATAGATCGTTATGGATCCATCCCAGGCAAATGAGAATCTGTATCAGTAGGATCTGATAACCTATATTAAAACAAGCAAACAAACAAAAATCTCTTGAGGTAATTTCAATTTCCAAACTGGTTTGTCAGCAGTGACATTATACGATGCCACAGGTCAGTTTAACTACATCTCACACACTCCATCAGCGTCCTTTTCCTCTTCAATGGCCGCAATAGTCACTATCCAAAGCAACTTGGGATTTAATAGCATCAGCCAGTTTTCCAAAAGCAGAAGTTTAGCTTTGGAATTTTCTTTCTTACCTAAAGCAAAACTGCTTTGTCCTCACCAAGGCAAACAAAGACGTAAAAAAGGAGCAAACTGATCCCTAAAGGCTGGGACATACTGGTTAAAGGGAAGGACAGAATAAGTTCTTAAGACATGCTCCTTTTTTTTTGCCCAGCATTCATTCTTTATTCAAGGACACAGATTGGCACCATCGTAGTGACAGTGATTTGTGGTTAAGTGCCACGAAAGAGCAAGCTGCCTCCAATTTTCTAATCCTTTCAGTAAACACTGATGCAATAAACTGCGGCTAGTGTAATTGCTATCATCCTTCCTAGGTACAAATCTTATTGCCCAAACTTCCAAGTAGAAAGAGAAGGGAATAGCTATAAGGACAAAGTCATGAGTATCGCAACCATGCTGGCCTGTGTTGTGCTTGGGTGCTCGGGATCCACTGAGTAGGTAGTATATCTAGTGGTTCAGACTGAGAAGTGTTCCCAATCGCAGGCTACAAAATGTGGTGAAATTAATTACCAGACTGTGATGAAATTTTCTTCAGTCTTTGTTAAATTAGAAAAATAAATGCAATGTAGAAAAATGCACAGGAAGCTAAATTTATTCTATTTTAAGAACTATATTTTGAGATTTTAGTACTGCCACCTTAGTTGGTGTTACGATGTGCAGTCTTTTGTAAAATGATGGTGATAATCGATTTTTAAAAATCATTCTTACCATGCAAAAGAAAATGTTCACATGGAGGTTGATGCTCAATTTTTTTTTTTTTTTTTAGTTTTATTAGTCAGTGAAAATGTCAGACTGGGAACTATCAGAGCACTGGCTTCAGGGACAGACAGAACTGATGTGATCCCTGGCTCTAATGATACATATTAGCTGTGTGACTTTGAGCAAGTGACTCCTCATTTATACAATGGGAATAGTAATAACTACTTACAGCTCATATAATTATGAGGATAAAATGCAGTACGAGCTATTAGATGTTTACTTACTCACAATACAAGTGCAAAGTATGTATTCAATAAATTTTAGTTATTTTATGTTTGTAACTCTTCATTTTTAACTCCCTCATAAATAAGTTGAAATGGCTGTAACTTTACATATATTTGTTTCCAAGTATTTATTCCAAATTTTCTTTCATTAGACTAATGGCAGTACTGCATGGGGGTCTTGATAGTCAGGTAAATCTCATCCTCTCTATCTAAAACTAATTATATAACAAAAATCTCAAGAGGAAATTAAGTTATTATTCTTCTGATGTACAATAAGATAATCCTCCCCATATGTCAAAATTCATTTCTTAACAAAAATACGCACTGTGCTTATACTATCAAGGCAATTAATATTAGGCAAGAGACTAAGTTGACATTTACTAGAGTCTCTGAGGTGTAATTTAGATGATTTTGAATGTGCAGGCTGTGCTTTAAATTCTTCTATTTACAGTGGCTACTTAGCACATGTATTATGTTCACCAAAGTGCCAACCAAGAGTTTAATCACACTCTTCCTATAATGTTCTACAAGATCTTAAATAAGATTTAAGTGACAATTCAATGTAGTTTAATGTACTAAACAGAGTCCCAATTAATTCTATATCATGTTAAAAATCCTGATATATCTTGGACAGTTCCCATACATCTTAACAGTAAGTGCTCCTGAAAAAAAACAGGAAAGAAGCCTGAGTATTTAATATGGACAGTGTGTTTCATTTTCTCACATAACAGAAAATAGAATCACAAATATGTTCACACCTATGATGGTAACAGTCACTACTTTCCCTACATCCCTCTCAAGCTATGTTGGGAGGATTAACCGTTAATATGGAACAATTTTTAACAATTGATACTTTGCATCTTGCTTTAGGTCTTTTGGGAAGGGAGGACAATTATAGTAAACATTAAGAGAGAACCTGATAGTTCATGAGGTCTGTAATTATGTGGACATTTGAGTAAAGCTGGGCCCTCATAGGAAAGTTAGACCCCAGTAATCTCTTAATAACCTGCAGTAATAACTTTTAAAAATTAAGAATTTCAGCTTAAATAAATAGGTCCCAGATATACTTAAAAAAATAAAATTGGAAAACTCATAGCTAAAAATGAATTTTAGCTATTGTATTTAAAAGGGACATTAGAATACATATTAATCACACAGAAGTCTTTAGCCACCTGTAATTATTTCTTGGTAATCATCTTGGACCAATTAAACATATTATTATAAATAAACTACCTTGAAAACATACAAATAGATATAAATCTGAATCAAGAAGAAGTATCAAATGAATAAAACCTATTTGATTATACTTTGCTCCCAAAGATAACTGCTTATAATGCCCTCAATGAATGACCAACTACTACTAAATTCATATGTGTATTCATTTTCACAAATTTCTTTGAATTCTCTAAGTACTAAATTTCGCAATGGAAAGCTGGACTCTTCAAAAATATATATGTCTGTTTACAACAGAATATTACTCAGCCATAAAAAGGAACGAAATTGGGTCATTTGTAGAGATGTGGCTGGACCTAGAGACTGTCATACAGAGTGAAGTAAGTCAGAAAGAGAGAAACAAATATCGTATATTAATGCATATATGTGGAATCTAGAAAAATGGTACAGATGATCTTATTTGCAAAGCAGAAGTAGAGACACAGACGTAGAGAACAAATGTCTCCATACCAAGGGGGTAAGGGGGGTGGGGTGAGAGGAATTGGGAGATTGGGATTGACATACATACACTACTAATACTATGTATAAAATAGGTAACTAATGAGAACCTACTGTATAGCACAGGGAACTCTATTCCATGCTCTGTGGTGACCTAAATGGGAAGGAAATCCAAAAAAGAGGGAATATATGTATACATATAGCTGATTCCCTTTGCTGTACAGTAGAAACTAACGCAACATTGTAAAGCAACTATACTCCAATAAAAATTAATTTAAAAAAATAAACAATAAAAACACCACCTAAACCCTGAAAAAAAAATATGTATGCCTGTAACTGAATGGCAGAAATACTTAACTAAACAATGTGCTTTAAGATAGAAATTGTAAATAGAAGTCTAATCTGCTAAAATGGTAAATGGTTTATCAAACCAGACAGTACAGGATCTTTAAATGTGATTTATGTGTTCAAACATTCACTTAGTATGTATCTGGTGGCGAGGGCAGGCGGGATATTAAGAAATGTCATCAAATAGACTTCAGAGTCAATATGAGTATAAATATACTTAAGTCTTGATTTGATGCTTCACCTGTGTTTATTCTGATGACAGGAAGCATTTAGAACCAAAGCCCAATTAAAATTCTTGAATAATTAGGCATATGGTCACTCAGATTTCAAAGTAGTGATCCTGCTAGATCTCAATAGGTTTAAGATGTCTACATGTTCCTACTACTGATGGGGACATAAGCCCAAAAAGGTGATGTATTAAAAGTCACAATCCAGAATTTGTTGTTTATTGCAAAAGGTGCCTCTTGAAAATAGGATGTTTAATAAGGCAAATTAAAGGACAAAACTATAGGATCTGTTCATTTTCATAAAGCACAGTAAACACTTGTCAGAGACATATAGTATTGTTATTTATTTCACATCGTGGGATTTTATTCATACTTTACTCTCAGCCATTTTCTATACTTTTCTTGTTATTCAGAAACACCAATATCCTCTTCATTTTCCTAACCAGAAAGAATAAAAATATTCATTTATTTCATGTTCTCTCACCCTCTTCCTAAAATGCCAAAGTTTTAAAAACCTGCAAAATCTCTATTACATGGAAATGTTCCTAGTACAACTACCACTTCTAAAAATCAAGGTGGCAAATGGAAGCACTGTTATTTCACTCTGACATAACTTTAACCTGAAAGTAATGTACATTAAGTTAGAAAGTTAAATGTGTCTCAATATTCCTACCAGTTAGAAATCAGAATGTAACTCAACCAATATCAGCATGTCCACCTTCACCATGTCTTTGCTATTTTTAAATATAAAAAAAACTGCGTAGCATGAGTTGATTTATAAGTAATATTTTTAAAGCAAAATTGCCTTGAACATGCTCCTGAACAACATTCATGGTAAATCCCCAACTATTTTAAGAAGTAATTAACATATCATCAAAACAGCAATATTGCAGCACAGGGATTCCTACTAGTACATTGTATCTGGAGGCTTACATTTCCAGGTACTTTGGCAAATTCTCATATACGTGTAGTATCACACCTCTCATATGTATTTGAAGCAGTAAGGAAACCTATAAATTATTCAAGGTAAGTGATTCAGTTTGAAGATCAGTTTATAGCCCCCAAATATTATAAGCTGATACATCTGTTCTTTATATTAAAAAAGAGAACTTTTCACTTGTTAAAACCACAGGAAAAGGGCTTCTCTGGTGGTGCAGTGGTTGAGAATCTGCCAGCCAATGCAGGGGACACGTGTTCGAGCCCTGGTCTGAAAAGATCCCACATGCCGCGGAGCACCTAGGCCTGTGAGCCACAACTACTGAGCCTGCGCGTCTGGAGCCTGTGCTCCGCAACAAGAGAGGCCGCGATAGTGAGAGGCCCACGCACCACGAGGAAGAGTGGCCCCCGCTTGCCGCAACTAGAGAAAGCCCTCGCACAGAAACGAAGACCCAACACAGCCAAAAATTAATTAATTAATTTTTTAAAAAACACAGGAAAGTATTCATGTCACGCCCTAGTTTACTTTCAGGTAAGAAGGTTGAGAGAGGCCACCCATCAGAGCCTCTAAACTCATTTCTTTAGTTCTGCAGTGACTGTTAAAGAATATCAGTCAAGTTAAACACTTGCACAGAGGGGCAAATTCAAGCAGCGAATGAGTTAAAACGACACAGAGGACTCACGTTTCAACATCCCTTCTACTAGTCTTCAATTCCCATTCATAAAAGACTAAATGAAACAAAAAAGAGAGGCAGAATTCAAGTTCTTGTATGTAGGCTTATTAGCATAGCTAGGTAACTTCAAAGCCAATAAACCAATAAGTTTCCAGCAAGCATTTACTAGTTTTCCTACATTGTGCTAGGGTCTGCATATCTGAAACAGCACCTGTCCCACTCTGGACACTGGGATCCAGAATTAATCTATACCAGCAGCACTGTGTTTCCTTTGGAAAAGCGTTCTTTTCTTCTTCCCCAAATCTTATGTGAGGCACAGTGCCTCTACTTAAGCAAGCAGCTTAAGCCCTAGAATGGGATGAGCATCACAGAAATGATGAATTAAAAACATTTAACTAAACAAGCAAAAGCAGCCAGGGAAAATTCTCAGTGGAGTTGAAGGTGGGCAGGAGCATAAGGAAGAGATGTGAAATCCTGGTTTGTGGTGAATGGTGCAGAGAAATGCTCGTTTCTTATGTTCAAAGTCCACCTTAGGCTATGAAAAGTCTCCAAATCTATCCACCTCTGAAATCACTCAAACGGTTTCAATATTAAGGTTCTAATTCTGCGGGAGAGGAGGAATTTGCAGAGATCAGGGAAAAGGAAAGATTAGTAATGCAACAGAAAAGTCAAGATGAAGAAAAGGAAAGGATGGGTGAAGGCGAGGAGAATGCTCTGGGAAGATGAGGGATCAAAAGTAAGTCACCAATAGGTTGTTGACCTTACTTTGCAATAGTCTCAAACCAGCAGGTTTCTCTAACACTAGAGGGCATGAACGCAAACACACGCACACACACACACACACACACACACACACACACACACACACGGTGGTGGGGGCAAGCCTGAGCAAAGGCAGCCTTCATACAAAGCTGAAGATCTGGGGGTCCCAAGGATACTCGAAATTTCAGGGGGCTCGGGCAGCCAAGTGTCTTTACCCCTGCAAATAAAATCTTCATGCTGTATTTGTGGGAAGAGTGCCACCACTCTCTCCCAAGGAAACTGGTCAATGATTGAGTGTTATGACAGTCGAAAGCAGGCAAGCCCCAGCGCTCCTCTCCTCCGTCAGCAACACCTTTGCCTCAGGAAAGCTCCCACCCTTTCCAGATTAGTTTTCCCTGGATCCCGAAGCTTCTGTGTTTATCTGCCCACTGTCTCCTCCTGTGGCTGCCTGTAAAGGTTGGAGATATAGGCTCTCCACCTGGAAATTCAACTGATCCTAGTCAAAGAACGGGGTAAGGGGAGGGGCGCCCGCAGCTTTCGCTGTCCAAACCAGCAGCCTCCGTGCGCCCGGGTTCGTGGCAGCGCAGCTCCCTCGGACCCAGGGAGGGGAGGCGGCCCTCGCGACCCTCATTCAGCCCCTCGACTCTACGACAGCCCAGACAAGAGCCCTCTGTTTCCAATCCCCTCATCCCTTTCGGCCCCGAGAAGGGAGGTCTCCGTACCTGGAGATCTCTGTACCTGAAGGTGCCCAGAAGGTGGGCCGGGGTGTGCTCTCCTGGACAAGGAGCCTCGGGATCTGGGAGCTGGTGGTGTTCGGGAGGACCGGGCAGGAGTGATAAGAGAGGGAGACAGAGACAGGCAGCGAGAGGCAGAAACAGAAAGAGAAAATACGGCAAGACGGAGAGACAACTGAAGAGACAGAATAACAGGCACACGGGGACATCCCAAGAAAAACAGGGAGAAAGAATGAAAAAGGAACAGTGAGATCCGGAGCGGGTGCGGTGAACCAGAGAAAGAATCAGAGAAAGAAACTGAGTCAGACACAGACAGAGAGACTGAGGCAAAGGAAGGCAGAAATAGAGCGGAAGGCAACCGTCGAGGAAGACACCCGAGACCCAGCGCGTCCCCGGTGTCGGACGGACGGTGTAGAAGCGACCGCGCACCGCAGCCCCCGGCCGCCCGCAGGTAGTGGGAGAAAGTTGCCGGGGTGGTAAGGCCGAGCCGCCCCCGGCGCCGAGAGCCACCGGAACGCAGAGGGTGGCCAGCGCCTCCCACCTCGGCCGGGTAGCGGAGAAATCAGGGTAGAGGGCGGGTGGCGGTAGAAAGTTCCGCGCCTCGCGGTCCTCCCTCGGCACCTGCAGCAGCGGGAGAGCGCGCTTCGAGAGCCCTGGAGGCCGCCTTATCGGGTTCGCCGGCGCCCCTGCCCCGGGACCGACCCGGGGCGCTAGGCTCTGAGCCGTGCCACCCGGTGCGAGACTTTGCGGCGCCCACCCGGGCATTCTGGGCCGACCAGAGAGGACTCGCCCCAGACAATCAGAGGAAGAGAGGGAAAGCAAGAGAGAGACGGAGACCTGCTGTCGTGGCCAGGGATCCCGCGAAGAGGTAACGGCGGTCCACGCACGGAATTCAGCCTCCGACCCAGACCGGCAGGCGCCAGACGGCCGCGCCGAGTGCAGGGCGCGCGGAGCCCGCGCTCACCTGGAACCCGCGCCGGTCCGCGAGCGCCGCGCGCAGCCCCGCTTCCCGCCCGCGCCTCTCTCTTCACACTTCCCCGCGAGCAGAGCGAGCCGGCTCCGGCCTCAGCCAGCCCCGGAGAGGCGCCCTCATAGCGCAGCGGCTGGCTGGAGGTGCTCCGCGAGAGCGGGCGCCGAGGCCGAGGAGGCGCAGGAGACCGAGCAAGGGCTCCTAGCACATTGTCACCTCGGCAGAGACGCCACCACCGCCTGGTCACCTCGCCCCCCACCCCCCACCCCACCTCGCTCCCTCCCAGCCCCTCCTCCTCGCGTGGTTCCTCCCCCTCCCGTAGCCCCAGCCTGAAGGCCTCTCACTGGGCTAGTATCATTTACGTAACCAGCCCCCCCGGCCCTCCTCCCTCCTGGCTCCCGCTCCTCCCCGGGCTGGGGTGGTGCGCACAGAGTGCGCTTCAGCTGCTCCTGGAGCTGCCGCTCCTGCGATGTGCACAAGTCCCGCGATAGTTGGCAGTCACGGCCCCCAGCTGCAACCGTGGGGTCGGCTCTTTTCCGCCGAGAGCGTCCAGCTACCCCTGGCCGCCCCCGGGCCCCACCGTGAGAAAACAGGCTTGCGTGCACTGTGTCGGCCCAGTGCACCAGAGCGCCTCTAAGAGGAGTGCTGGCGGGGGGAAGGGGGTGCAGGGGCTCGCAGACGGCCCTCGGGGAACGCTCTAGCAACCTCACCCCCGCTGTCGGCTCTCCAGTGGAGAGAGGCTGCGGGGAATTTGAGGTTTAGGCGCCCTGAAGCAGGAAGGACAGACAAGAGTTTGACCTCTTATCCATTACGGTTCGTTTACCCTGCCAGGAACCTAGTGTTCTGGCTAGCGACAGCTGCTGCCACCAAAAGCACTGTAAGAGACTTGGAAACGCAAAGCGCTTCCTTGTGCTCTTGAATTTTTTAGGGAGCGGTAAAGAAAAAAGCGAGGCTTTGAATTCCTTTCTCAGTCAGGAAGATAGGGTCTTTGACACCCCCCCCCCACACACACACACACAGGCGCCTGAATGCTTGCATTTCTGAGTAAAGTTACTGTGTAGTGTCATAGAAAGTCCATGATACTAAATGAGGAGTCCATGATACTAAATCCTTACATACTACATGTAAGGATTTTAGAACAGTGCATGGAACAAGGCACAAATTTAAGACTGAGGTATTATTAGCATTCTGAGACTTGGGACCTATCCCCCACTGCCATGTGGGAGGGACTCTTCTAGGAAACTGAGGTTGCTGAGTTTAAGTCTCTGCTTTGCCATTTATTCACTTTTGGCTCTTGGTTAGTTTTGGTTCTTGACTTAATACAGTTTCAGTTTTCTTATTTGTAAGAGGGGGTAACATAGGGGTCCTTTCCTCCTCTCACAGGGTCACTTCATGTTGTCTTAGCTCCCTATTATTAGTTTATGTGGCAAAAGTAGGGGAGGATATGAGACCTACTCCAAAAATATTAAGAGCCATATTGTACTAACATATTAATTTTAATCTAGTATGTCAATGACATTCTTGATTATATTCATGAAAGGCAATTTTTAGAGATGTTATCTTTATATCCTTTCATGAATCAATTATTATCTAAACTGGTATGATAATAACTATATTTAATGTTTCCTCCTACACTGTCCATCCTGCCCAAACCCCCGCCCCCATCTTCTCATCAATTAGGGGGCATCTACCAGAGGAGTTTCTGTGCATGTGTGAGGACACAGGGTGCCACTCATAACACCAAGGACACTGATCTTTTTCTCTATTGCTTGCTTTTGTGAGTTCCGTCTTCACATCACTCACCTCTGTACGGCATATTTAGAAAAGTTATGGACCAGCAGGTAAAAAATTGAGCTTCTAATGCTGGCAGAGCCACTTATTAGACATATGTCCTTGAAAAACACATTCTTCATCTCTAAAAAAGATAGAAATAGCATTTTGCAAGCTTTGTAGTAATATTTAACTAAGGCAAGAATCATAAAACTAGTTGGTAAAAGTTATACATGCAGTTAATTATGTAGTCCCAAAGTATCTCCCTGGGAATTATTATCTTTTGCTGTATAGCACACCATTCCCAAACTTAGTGGCTTAAAACAATAAACATCTATAATTTCCTAATTGTTCCAAAAAGCAACAGAGGAGTGCAAACTCCAATGTAGAGCATTTTTCGTAGCTCTGCTGACACACATTTACCCAAGGAAGTTACATGGCCAAGCCCAGATTCAAAGGATGAAGTAATATACTCCATGTCTTGATGGGACAAACTGCAAAGTCATATTGGAAAGAAGAATGTACACACAAAGGGGAAGGAAGTACCTGCGGCCATTTTTGTAATCCATAGTTTCTTCTCAATTACAATGGAAATTTATAAGGAAAAAATATTCCTTATAGTGAATAAATCAGGTAGACATCGTCTTAACCAAGTGATCAAGATTAAAATCACCAATAATGGGATCAGGTGACATTATGAGCCTCATGATGTGATGCACTAAGAAATACACAATATAATTTATTTAGTATTCCAGACCAAAAAATAAAAGCATTTGTCTTTCTCTTTCTGACTTACTTCACTCTGTATGACAGACTCTAGGTCCATCCACCTCATCACAAATATCTCCATTTCGTTTCTTTTTATGGCTGAGTAATATTCCATTGTATATATGTGCCACATCTTCTTTATCCATTCATCCGATGATGGACACTTAGGTTGTTTCCATGTCCTGGCTATTGTAAATAGAGCTGCAATGAACATTTTGGTACATGACTCTTTTTGAATTATGGTTTTCTCAGGGTATATGCCCAGTA
>RJWK010055011.1:0-14862 GCA_004363435.1 Platanista minor
TATGCAGCTGCTTCCCACTAGCTAACTATTTTATATTCGGTCGTATATATATGTCAGTGCTACTCTCGCTTCGCCCCAGCTTTCCCCTCCAGCCCGTGTCCTCAAGTCCCTTCTCTATGTCTACCTCTTTAGTCCTGCCCTGCAACTAGGTTCTTCAGTGCCATTTTTTTTTTTTTTTTTTAGATTCCATATATATGTGTTAGCATATGGTATTTGTTTTTCTCTTTCTGACTTACTTCACTCTGTATGACAGACTGTAGGTCCATCCACCTCACTACAAATAACTCAATTTCGTTTCTTTTTATGGCTGAGTAATATTCCATTATATATGTGTGCCACATCTTCTTTATCCATTCATCTGTCGATGGACATTTAGGTTGGTTCTATGTCCTAGCTACTGTAAATAGAGCTGCAATGAACATTGTGGTGTATGTCTCTTTTTGAATTATGGTTCTCTCAGGGTATATGATCGGTAGCGAGATTGCTGGGTCATATAGTAATTCTATTTTTATTTTTTTAAGTAACATCCATACTGTTTTCCATAGTGGTTGTATCAATTTACATTTCCACCAACAGTGTAGCAGGTTTCCCTTTTCACCACACCCCTTCCAGCATTTATTGTTTCTAGATTTTTTGATAATGGTCATTCTGACTGGCGTGAGGTGATACCTCACTGTAGTTTTGATTCACATGTCTCTAATAATTAGTGACGTTGAGCATCTTTTCATGTACCTCTTGGCCATCTGTATGTCTTCCTTGGTGAAATGTCTATTTAGATCTTCCTCCCATTTTTTAACTGGATTGCTTGTGTTTTTTTTGAGCTCCATGAGCTGTTTGTATATTTTGGAGATTAATCTTTTGTCTGTTGTCTCATTTGCAAATATTTTCTCCCATTCTGAGAGTTGTCTTTTTGTCTTGTTTATGGTTTCCTTTGCTGTGCAAAAGCTTTTAAGTTTAATTATGTCCCATTTGTTTATTTTTGTTTTTATTTCCATTACTCTAGGAGGTGGGTCAAAAAAGATCTTGCTGTGGTTTATGTCAAAGAGTGTTTTTCCTATGTTTTCCTCTAAGAGTTTTATAGTGTCTGATCTTACATTTAAGTCTTTAATCCATTTGGAGCTTATTTTTGTGTACGGTGTTAAGTAGAGTTCTAATATCATTCTTTTACATGTAGCTGTCCAGTTTTCCCAGCACCACTTATTGAAGAGGCTGTCTTTTTTCCATCGTATGTTCTTGTCTCCTTTGTTGTAAGTTAGGTGCCCATATGTGTGTGGGTTTTTCTCTGGGCATTCTATCTTGTACCACTGATCTATATTTCTGTTTTTGTGCCAGTACCGTACTGTCTTGATTACTGTAGATTTGTGGTATAGTTTGAAGTCCGGGAGTCTGATTCCTCCAACTCCTTTTTTCTTTGTCAAGATGAGCAGACATTTATTTCTAAGTCCTGGAGGCTAGACATCTGAGATCAGGGTGCCATACGATCGAGTTCCAGTGAGGACCCCCTTCCTGGCTAGCAGACGGCAGCCACGTCCTCACATGGTGGAGAATGAGAGCTCTGGTCTCCTCCTCCTCTTACCAGGGCACTAATCCTATCATGGGCTCCACCCTTGTGACCTCATCTAACACCAGTCACCTCCTAAAGGCCTCACCTCCTAATACAATCGCATTGGGGGGTTAGGGCTTCACATCTGAATTTAGGGGAAGGGACACAAACTTACAGTTTATAGCTCCTACCAGATAAACTTCAAAATAATTTTACCTAACTAAGGCAACACCAAAACCCCTAAAGCCCTGTTGGGAATGCAATAAAATTGCACTAAATTTAATCATAAATTTTAGGTTGATATTTTTTTAATCTTACGAGTTCTTATCCTGGAAAATGGTATGTCTGTTCTGTGCTCTTAAACAAGATGTGATAGTTTTCTTCACACTGATTGTAGAGTCAGGGTCTTCTCTGGAAAGCGGAAACCACTCCAGGTCTCTCAGGCAGAGGGAATGTAACATCGGGAGTGGTTCCCTGGACTGGAAGAGGGGAGAAACCACCCAGGGCATATGGTGAAGTGAACACCAGGAGGTCAGTTCTGCCCCAGGCGGGGCTGGGACTGGAGGGACAATGGGAGGAGGTCGAGCTCTGACCACAGCAAGGGCTCCCCAGCCCCATCTGGGACCATGGAGGGAGGGGCTTTCAGGTGGGAGCTGCAGCCACAGAGGAGACACTGGAAGCAGAGAGGGAGGGAGGGAAATACCCTTTTGCTCTTCCTCCCCTCCCCTCCAGTCTTGGGTCAGCACCTGCCATTGGCCAAGCTACCTGGAAGCAGAGGGAGGGGACCTGGAATCCTGAGAAGAACAGGAGAGGAGCAGGAAGTGTCTGAACATAGCACACACACTCCCCTGTCTTCCTTGTTCCATTTTATCCCCAAGGAGTCATGGTTTTGTCACTATTGTGCATAGACTATTTTTTCTCCTCTCCACTTCTAGGTGGCTTGTTATTTGAAAAGAGATGATATATTGATCTCATAATTATATGACATTCTCTGACTCTATCATATTTTTCCTGTTAATTCTGATTTTTCTTTTTTTTTTTTTTTTTTTTTTTTTTTTTTTTTTTTTTTTTTTTTTTTTTTTTTTTTTTTTTTTTTTTTTTTTTTTTTTTTTTTTTTTTTTTTTTTTTTTTTTTTTTTTTTTGTGGTACGCGGGACCTCTCACTGCTGCGGCCTCTCCCGCTGTGGAGCACAGGCTCCGGACGTGCAGGCTCAGCGGCCACGGCTCACGGGCCCAGCCGCTCCGCGGCACGTGGGATCCTCCCGGACCGGGGCACGAACCCGCGTCCCCTGCATCGGCAGGCAGACTCTCAACCACTGCGCCACCCGGGAAGCCCATGACTGTTTTGGCTAATCGGAGTCTTTGTGTTTCCATGCAAAGTTTAGAATGATTTGTTCTGGTTCTGTGAAAAATGCCATTGGCATTTTGATAGGGATTGCGCTGAGTCTGTAGATTGCCTTGGATGGTACTGTCATTTTAATAGTATTGATTCTTCCAGTCTATGAACACAGTACGTCTTTCCATCTGTTTGTGTCGTCTTCAAGTCCTTTCATCAGCATCGTATAGTTTTCAGAGTTCAGGTCTTTTACCTCCTTAGGTAGGTTTATTCCTAGGTATTTTATTCTTTTGAATGTGATTGTAAATGGGAGTGTTTCCTTAATTTCTCTTTCTGATAGTTCACCTGTTGGTGTATAGAAATTCAACAGATTTCTGTATATTAACACATTATTGACTGGGGTATTTTTGCAGAAACTAATGCCTGTGGCCAGCAATTTGTTATGTAAATGAATATTGAAACACCTGCATTTGAGTAAATATCAACAACTTCTTTTGCATTTAATGTATTTATTTGAAACTTTGTACATGTCTTACTAAAGCATTCTAATATTTCATTAGAGTGTGATAAGCATTATAGCAGGCACATCTGTGCGGGGGAACAGAATGTCTATTGCAAATATACCATGTTTCACTGTGCTTTCCCCTGGAAGAGCAGACTCTACACTTTCTGGCAGCATTTTTTTCAGTCCTGGGGGGATTATTTCCTCTGGAATATGTTCTTTTATTTTACTTGATAGTTGACTAGGTGGATCTTTGCAGGGGGCTCTTTTAGAAACACCGCAAGAAGGACCAGGTGTGGGATTCCTCAAGTGAGGGCTCTTGTTTGGGTATGTAGATCGATTGAAATTTTGGTAGAAAATAATCCAAAAGAGGTTTAACTTTTGAAAATCTGTCTGCAGGAAGTGGAGTTTCTGAATTATCGTTAAAGTGAAGAAATGTCATTATTTGTTTGAACCTTTTTCTCTTCATAATCTTTGGAAAGATAGGTATTTCAAGGAAGGGATCTGTTGACCAATATTCTTTCCAGGGTGACTTTCTTATTTGTCCCATCAAAATTATTAATCCAGGGACTTCCCTGGTGGCACAGTGGTTAAGAATCCGCCTGCCGATGCAGGGGACACGGGTTCGAGCTCTGGTATGGGAAGATCCCACATGCCGCGGAGCAACTAAGCCTGCGAGCCGCACTACTGAGCCATCATGCCACAACTACTGAAACCCGTACGCCTAGAGCCCATGCTGTGGAACAAGGGAAGCCACCAAAATGAGAAGCTCACGCGCCGCAATGAAGAGTAGCCCCTGCTCGACACAACTAGAGAAAGCCCATGTGCAGCAATGAAGACACAAAGCAGCCATAAATAAAGAAATAAATTTATTTAAAAAATTATTAATCCTGGAAACTTCTTCATGTCACTATCGGTTACATCAGTCCATTTTAAAGCCTTATCACACTTTTTGTATGACTTTTCATTCTGTTGGTGATACAAGTTTGTTTGAGAAGTGACCAACTCGAAAAAGGTGTTACCAAAAATGAATTCTGTTATTTCACTCTTTGTGGGTTATTACATTCTACAGCTGTACCTGACTCATCTGTAAAGTCTTCTAATTTTCGTGGAATGTTGTCTTCAATCCACTCTTCTGTAGAAGCAAAGGAGCATTCCCCAGCACCATGAGCTTCATTTTAACTTTCCGTATCGGAGTCAATCACTAAGGTTTTCTGTCTTTCTGTTGGTCTAATAGTCACACCATCTGAAGCAGAATTATATTCTGAAAAACTATCATCTTCTGAGACACTAGTATATATGTCACTCGGACAATCAGAGAAAGTATCTGCATAAAATTCCCTGAAAAATTCTTTACTCAACATTTTGTGATACGTCTTGAAAATTTTATGGTAATAAACTTGAGTTTACAATATACACAAGGTTGGAATAAAAACCTAATGGAGGGCTTCCCTGGTGGCGCAGTCGTTGAGAGTCTGCCTGACGATGCAGGGGACATGGGTTCGTGCCCCGGTCCGGGAAGATCCCACATGCCGCGGAGCGGCTGCACTGGACCACTAGGGAAGTCCCAATCAATTTTAAGCTCTAACAACTTTGCATGGCGATGCTAATTGTATCACTCTGTAAAAACGTATTGATTCATCTCTGGTCAATAACTTGTTAATTTTGTATCCTGCAACTTTACCAAATTCATTGTTGAGCCATAGTAATTTTTTGGTGGCATCTTGAGGATTTTCTATGTGTAGTATCATATCATCTGCAAATAGTGACAGGATTACTTCTTCCTTTCCAATTTGGATTCATTTTATTTCTATTTCTTCTCTTATTGCTGTGACTAGGACTTCCAATACTATGTTGAATAAAAGTGGTGAGAGCGGGCATCCTTATCTTGTTCCTGATCTTAGAGGAAATGCTTTCAGCTTTTCACTGTTGAGTATGATGTTAGCTGTGGGCTTGTCGTATATGACCTTTATTATGTTGTTTTCTCTATGTTCTCTCTATACCCACTTTGTTGAGAAGTTTTATCATAAGTGGATGTTGAACTTTGTCAAAAGCTTTTTCATCTTCTATTAAAGTGATCATGTGATTTTTATATTATGTCTTTTAAAGAAGCTAAGAGAATGGAGAACAAGTATATATTTATAGATTTTGTTATGTTAACCTTTTTATTTACCTTTTTAAATTTGCTTCATTTCTTTGTTTGGATTTGAATTAATATCTCATGTCTTCTTTTCTGCAATGCAGCTTTTCCCCACCACTTTTGTGCTGTTATTATCAAATATATTACATGTCTATGATTAGACCCCAAAATACAGCTACAGACATATTGTTTTATGAAATTTCTTTTTAAATAAGTCAAGAAAAAAGGAAAAATATGCAAGTATACAGTCTTTTGTTATTATCAAAGTAATTACCTATACTGATGCTTTTGTTTGTGTGAATTTGAATGACAGTCTTGTGTTTACTTGATTTCAGTCTGAAGAACTTCCTTTGATATTTCTTAGAAAACATATTTGTTAACAGCTAACTACCTCAGTTTTTATTTGGGAATACCTTTATCTCACCTTCATATTTTAAAGATAGGCTTTGCTGGATATGAGACTTTCGGTTGGCAGATTTTTCTTTCAGCACTTTGAATAATCTGGCCTCCATTGTTTCTAAGTGAGCTGTTATTTTTATCAGGGTTCCTTTATATATGATGAATTAGTTTTCTCTTGCTGCTTTCAAGATTTTATTTCCTTTGTCTTCAATGTTTTGGTAATGATGGATTTGGGTGTGTATCTCTTTGTGTTTATACTTGCAATATGGAGTTTCTTGGATATGAATTTAATGTTTTTCCTCAGATTTGGGACGTTTTTGGCCATTGCTTCTTCAAGTACTTTTTCTGTCCTTTTCTGGTACTCCCATTACACATATGTTGGTGTTCTTAATGGTGTTCCACATTCCACTGAGGCTCTGTTCATTTCTCTTCATTTTTTTCCCTCTAGTCTTCAAATTGCGTGATCTCTATTGATTTACCAGTAAGTTCACTGATTCTTTCTTCTGCCAGCCCAAATATACTTTTAAGCCCCTCTAGTGATTTTTCATTTTACTTCTTGTACTTTTTAACTCAAGAATTACCAGTGGCATCCCAGTCACAGTAGACACACCTAATGCCTAGATCTTGGCTTCGAATACCATTCTAATACCAGCAAAAGGAACCAGAGATCCTTAGAGAAAGACTGATTATAGGGTTGGGGCAGGGCTTATACAAGAGGAGCCCGGAATGTCCTGTGGTGCCAGGAAGTAAATGAGTGCTTAAAAGCCCCACAGTGACGGGTTTGTGTCCAAGTTACACAGGAGCCCTCTGACAGAGCTTCTGATGGCCAAAGCTGGAAAAATCTAAGCATCAAAATAAAGCAGTATAAGATTATAACCCAAAGCATAAAATAAATATCTATGAGCCCATACTGATATAAGTAAATGACTGAATAAATACATAAATGCAGAAGAAGAAACAAATGTCCTGTGTAAAGAAATTCTAAATAACAATGTAAATAATTTGTTCTTCTCCCTCCCTAAGTGTGGGCTGCTCATAGTGACTTCCTTCCAAAGAATAAAGTATTCAAAGTGTGAAAAAAAAGTAAATTTTACAGTGAAATAGCGGAGAACCCTGACAAACACTATCTCAGCTGGGTGACGAAGGTCAACATTGACAGTGATAAGTCACGTTGGCAGCATGTACCCTTCGTACGATGTGAGGAGGATCGTTCTTCGTCTCTGTGGTCTTCCTCCCCCAAACCCACAGCTCCAGTCTAATCATGAGAAGAACATCAGACAACTTTCAAGTGAGGGTCATTCTATAAAATACTTCTAATTTTTCTCATGTTTGGGTTCCTACATCTATCCTCAAAGTCCTTTATCTGTTGTCTCATAATTTCTTTCTCCTTATATGTTTGCTCTTTGCTCATATTTTTTATACTTCATCTTCCAGCCCACTGACTTGGGTCTAAAAGACGACCATGCCATCCTTCAATCTGTCTACTGAAATCCTTCTTGTTAACTCCGGTAACAAGTGTGCGCTGCCCTTGAAGCTACTTACGTGTCTGTTATTGTCATCGTTTGACTCTGCTTTTCCTGTCTCCTCTCTATCAGCAAAATGTGTTCTTTTGGGACACAAGAGACTGATTTTTGTCTCTTGTGGTTGCCCTCCTCCACCGGCCTTGTTTGGGGTATGTTCTTTCTTGGTTCCCTGGGGCTCAGAAGCGATTGTTGTGTTACCTTCACACAGCAGTTCTGCAGGGGGTGGACTCTGCTGGGGCTGGTGGTGTAGAAATAGGTACGGTGCCAACCCAGTGGTCTCCTAAGCTGCTTCCATCTTTCAATCTTTTCCTACCATCCCAGGGCCACCTGGGAGGCAGGATCCATTTCAGGGGAGGTGGGTAGATGGACTTGAGAGAGGAGAGGACAAAGCTATGCTTCCAGAATATTCTTCCGCCATTTAACCTGGAAAGTCACATCAGACCTCCCTCAGACATGCCAACTCTATGCCCTTGAATGAGATAAAGAGACCAGGTTGTCCCCATGAGGACCAAAGCCAAAGCCACTTGTTTCTGGAACTTTCCAAAGGAAAGCACGTCTCCGATTCCACCAAGGATGACGTGTTCTACACATCAGTCAGTTAATGTTTTGTGCGTCACAAATCCTGCAACAAAGTGACGTAAAGAGATAGCTTTTCCCTCCCACAGCAGTGCCCTGCCAGGGACCATTGGAGCAGAGTGATGAGAATGGCTGAGGGAGAAATCCAGGGACACTTGGAGCCATCTCCCGGAACACGGTCTGAGCACCTCGATGGTGAGTCCATAATGTCAGGGAGAGACGGCTGGAGACTCAGGGAATAAACAATTGATCACAGTACTGTCGGATTTAAGAAGGGCTGATTTATTTCCTGGCTCCTTCCTTCCTTTCTCCCTTCATTGACTCACCCTTGGCCCGTGATCCGTACGTAAGCGAGTCAGACATCTTTTTTATGAGTTAGATCTTTTCTACGAGCTGCGGACCCATGGACACATCTGACCATCTCCTCACCTGCACACCCAGGCACCCCAAATTGATGAGTGAGTTCAGCTCACATCCTCTACCCTGGACAGTACCTCTTCCTTGTGGGGGGAGCGGAAGAAAGAGATATGATGTGGAGGTTCCAGAAGCCTGGCCACCACCCCACCCTATTGCTATGCTACGCCCATTGTGTACCGTTGTCTGGGAAACCTGAGCCCATTAGGGGGGCCACAGGGTGGGGTGGGGGAGACAGTGTGCGCTGCGGGTGCTGTGGACACACCCTCCCAGAGACGAGTGGAGGATGGCAGCAGAGGAGGCAAGCCCTGGGGCCCTGGGGCTGGGGAGGAGGGCAGTCGGAGACCCCAGAAGGGCCTGGGATCCCTGGGCTCTGAGCCCAGCAGTAACAGGGCTGCTTGTTTGGTGGAACAGACATACTTCCACCAACCCTTTGCTTTGGACAGAAATAAGTCTACCTTCCTCACTGGACCAGTTACTATTTTTTATTTCAATATGGGAACGTCTTTGGCAATAAATCCCTGGATAAGGGCTCCAGTCTCCTCTTAGATTTTGTCCAGTGAGCTTCCTGGGTGGGCACAGGGTGGGGATAACCAGAGCCACAGGGTTTGGGGAGGGGGCCTCCAGTGGGTACCAGAGAATGGGCGCGTGGCCATCCTGACTGGTCACACACCAGGAGGGAGGAGCAGGGGAATCACTATGACCAAGTAGGTTTTGTTCCAGGAACGTAAGCATAACATAGTGCCAGGAAATCGTGTGTAGTTCAGCAGATCATGAGAGAGAAGCTGAGGGTCATTTCAGAGGATGCAGACTGGATTTAACCCCACCCCCTTCATGGTGGAAACTCTTGGATAATTAGAGATACAAGGGCAACCTTAACAGGGGACGGACAACTGCTACAAACACAGCAGACCCCAGGCTTCCATGCAAACTTCAGATGCAACCCACCGAGGTTGGGACGTGGGGAGCTGATGTCTCTCACAGCTATTACTCTGGCCCGTGTTACAAGACAGGAAGAAAAGCGGGGATGAGGACTGGAAAGGAGACACGAGTCGCCATTTATGTAGACAACGTAACTTTCTACATAAAGAAATTTTCTAAGAAACTTTACAGTTAGAACTAATAAGGTGTGATATAACGAGATAAAAAATCCACGGCACGGTTACCTAACAGCCATTATTAATTGAAAAGTGCGAAGAAAAAACATGCCACCCACAATAGCAATAGAACTATGGATTAGCAGTAAAGAAAGATGTGCCACGCCTCAAGTGAGAAAACAGTACAATTTTACCGGAGGATAGTGGGGACGATTTAACTGTGGGAGAAACATAGCATGGGTAGGAAAACTCAGTTTTAAGTGTTCGGTTCTCTTGTAAAATAATCTATAAATTAAATGCAATTTCATCTGAACTCCTAGCAGCGTTCTTCATGGCACCTGTTCAAGTGAATTTCTGCTTCACGTGGAATACTGAAGGACCACGTATAGTCAAGCCAGGTTTGAAGAAGGAGCAGAAAGGGACTTGTTCCACCAAATATCAAGGCTCCGGCCATGGCTACCATAGACTGCATGAACAGACAGGTCTGTGGAACAGAGCAAAGCCCCCAACCAGACCTGTGCACACGTGAAAACGGGATGCACCAGAGGTAGCTACAGATCAGCAGGCAGTCACTTGCTACCAGTAGAAAAGTAAAATAATTCAGATCATGATCTATTTCTGTACAGAGAACAAATTTCACATGGGTTAACATCCTACATTTGCAATGCCAAACTTTAGAACATTGAGAAAAAACTATAGGAAAATGGCTTTATGATGTCAGAGACAGAAAAATTTCTTAAGCAAGACATGCAAACACAAATCATAAAATTGAAGTTTGATAAATTTGACTACCTTATGATTAGTAGCTTCTGTACAACAAAAGCCACCATTAATAAAGTTAAAAGTTAAAAAAAAAACAAGCCACAGACCATGAGGAATTATTTTCTATAAACTTAACAGACGAATGATTATTATCCAGCATATATAAAGAACTCACAGTAATCAATAAGACAATACAAAAAAAAAAAGAATCAATTAAAATAGGCCAAGGATATGACCACGCAATTAACAGAAGAGGTAACTGAACGGCCAGTGACCATGAACAGAGATACTTTCTCCCCCAGGAACCAGGGAAATGCAAATTAAAGCAGCAGTTTTACAGTCATCCCATTAACAAACGTTAAGGATCTACCAGTAATAATGTTAGCAGGGAGTGAATGAGCTGTTGGACAAAGCTAGGGAGGGTGCACTGGCTCCACCCTTTGAAGAGAGATGTGCCCACTCCTGGAGCCTGGCAGATCCCTCCCCCTGGCAAGTCCATCTTTCCTTCTGGGGACATTGTCGCATTTTGCACAAGAACTGGAAATGTGCATGTCGGGCGGTCCCTCTTATGACACGACCCGTCAGAACAGTGGAATGTGTCAGGTGGGGATGGACCACATGGCATTCTTAGGATGGAGGCCTCACAGACATGGACCAACCTGGACACGTGATGTAGTGTGAGAAAAGACAAGAGATGCAGTTATACACCGGGTCTGATTTGTGTAAAGCCTTAAAACACACATATCTTTACTAAAAAACAACACCATATATTGTAGTAAAGATATCAAGGCATGATCAAGGTAAGGCTGTCGAGGGGCAGAGAGGGAAATTGGGTGGGTGGTTAATGCACGGGGCTCCCCTCGATTTTAATGTAACACTTCTCGAAACATTAGGTGAAACAAATGCGGCAGAATGCTAATGTTTGTTAGGTCTGGGTGGTGGGTACAAATTATCCTGTGTCATTTGCTCCGAGTGTTCAAACTATCCCATAATAAAACACTGGGACAAAGAACATAGATCAGGGAGGAGGGTGGAACTAAGAAGAAATAGGAGAAGACAAAAGATGCTAAGATAGAAGAATAGGATAATAGGATGGAAAGTGAGCCAGCAGAGCTCGGGGTGGCAATGAAAGAGGAAAAGAAACCACTTCAGAAATGCAAGCGGAGGAGACTGCAGAATACAGCCTCAAGGACGTGTATTCATTCAACAAATAACTGAACACCTGCTGAGAGCCAGGCCTTGGGACTTGGAGTGATCCCTCCCTTCTAGGAGCGAGGCGGGCAGTAAACAAGGAAAAAGCAGCCCAGAGGGGATATTTCAGAGCCTGCTGCTAAGGGCTGGTGGAGGGGCAGGGGCTGAACGGTGGGCTTGCTCTGTGGCGTGTCCCTGGGAGCCTGGGAGGAGGCTGTGGGACCCGGGGGCCAGCAGAGCCTGCATTCCAGGGTGGCGGAGAGGGTGCGAGAGCGCGTGGCTTTGGGGAAGACCAAGAACCGTAGTGGGGCATCCAGGACGTGAGTCGGGAGGCTGGGTCGGCCCCCAGCCGAGATGCGGACCCAGAGATCGCCCCAGACTCAGAACAGACAGTCTCTGCTTATGTGGCACTGGATGGGGCAGCGGAGAGATTGGGGCGACCGCCGACTTGCGGCTGAGTGAGGCAGAGAATGAGGCTCCCGGAGCCGAAAGGCCACAGCTGGCACAGGGGAGCCTCGCGATGTTACATCCATGCGTCGACGTTACACCCGCCGTGTGGGACAAGAGGCAAGAGGACTGGGCAGGGGGCACCCAGAGGAAGCAGAGGGCGAAGAGGTCAGTGTGCCTGGGGAGATGGTGGTGACGGGGAAGCAGATGGGGCTGGGGGGGGGCCCGCCAGCCACACTGCTCGCCCTCCGGAATGGATGGACGGGGGTGGGGAGGGAAAATAATAAATGGAGCAGAAACACACTTGGGCCTGACGCGTCCCAGCCGGTCGTGAGGGCATAGGCGTCCAGGCGGAGCTGGAAGACAGGATCTAGTACGGGAGGAGGAGGGCGCGGTGGCCCGGAGCCTGATGTGATAAAGCAGGGCCGCCCCCAGACACTGCCCAAACCTGGACTCTCCGTGCGGGAGCAAGCAGGGCCTCCGCCTGCCGTGGGTCCGGAGCTGGAGGGGACGCGCTGGTCTGGCAGCCCTGCCCCCGGGGAGGGTCAGTTCCTGGCTTCTCCTAGATACAGAGGAGCCCGAGAGTGGAGGAGGGGGCTTGCCGAGGGGACAGCTGCCTGCTCAGCCCCGCAGCTGCGGGAGGGATGGGGACGGTCCCCGGAACGCGGCCAGCGTGGCTCTGCCGTGGGAACACTTAGGTGCGAAGATACCAGAGCCGGGCGTCCCCTGGATCTGACTGCTGCGTCCGATTGTGTGAGGAGTGTCGGCCCCGCCGGGAGGTGCGGACTGGAGCAGGGTGGAGGGCAGGCCATGGGAAGGGGCTGGAATTCTCCCCGGTCGGATTTCGTTTTTGCAAAAATGAGACCAAATCACGTTGGTAAGAGGTGTTGGGACAAATCACCACAAACTCAGTGGTTTCAAGGAACGCCCGTCTCCCACCTCACAGACTTGCAGGCTGGATGGCGGACCTGGCTCTCACTGGGTCTATCGAGGGTGTCGGCCTGGCCGCGTCCGTTTCCAGAAGGTCTGGGGATGGGGTGGAATCACCTCCAGGCTGTGCAGGTGTTGGCAGAGTTCAGTCCCCGGAGTCTGTAGGACCGAGGCCCCCGTGTCCTCGTTGGTGGCCAGGCGAGTTCCGCTCTTGGCTTCTAGAAGTTTCCGACACCCCTTGGCCTGGGGTCGCCTCGCGCCACCTTCAAAGCCAGCAACGCCGGTCAAACCTCACCCTCAGTCTCTCCTGTCCCGTCTGTGTGTGTCCGACTTCAGGGAAGGGCTCGTGTGGTTCCACCAGATGGTGCAGGACAACGTCCAGCTCGAGGTTCTCTGCTCAAATGCACCTGCAAGTCCCTGTCACCACGTGAAGTGGCCTTGTCACCCTTATTCAACCTGCTGCCAGTAGAGAAAAGAATAAAGGAAGTGCGACAAAATAGCGACCCCTGGCGAATCTCAGTGGAGGGCTGTGGGGCTCCTTGTATGCTTCCTGCAGCTTTTCTGTGGGTGCGAGTGCCGATCGGGATGAAAAGGTGATTTAGACACAGAACAATCACGCTCACAGGTCAGAACGTCCTCAGGGTCTCCTTTTCCTCCTGGATTCGGGGTCGGGGGCTTTGCACCCAGCCTACGTGGTACTCAGATACAGAGGCAGCGGGCAACGATCTCAGATTTTCAAACATGCATCCGAGAAGACTCCCTGAGAACACAAGTTCCAGAACTCAGAGACACCTTCAGCCAGCGCGGATGCTATCCATGTCCACACAGAAAGGGCAAAACAGCCGTGCGGTCTGGTCATGGATGGACATGTAAGGGGTATAAATAGTGAGCAGAATACCTAAAATAAGAGGACTGAGGGGATACCGGAGGCGGGGAACAGTGAGACCGCAGGACGGACAAATGTGTTTATTTCTCCATTTTTCACCACAGGAAGTTAAAAGTACAGTCAAAGTTTATAAATCAAGAAATGAAGGTCTAACGGTCATTGAAGGTTATGCAGTGGGTGGGTACCTTATTCCCGTCCTGCTGAGCGGGGTGGGGGGGACTCACGGCCCGCTTTTTACTCCCCTTTATACTCTCTCCTGACCGCATGCCCTGCTGCCCATGAATCCTGCCCTCGTGGTTTGTGAGTTCAGGCAGCGGCGCCGCCCGCTCAGGTGCCCCAGGTGCGCACCCACCCCCAGCTCCAGTCACACCCCCTGGGCCCAGCACCCCCAACGCCCTGCCTGCTCCAGCCCAGGCTGCTCCCGCTGGCCTCCCTGCTCTGCCTGTGCCCCTCGTCCTGACCACCAGCCGTGCTGCTTTTCGCTCCGGGGAAGGGGCATCGACTCATCCACCCTGACCGGGTTTTCACATCAGGCCCCGCGAAGCCCGCAGAGTTCTTGGCATCCTCTGGGCAGACGGGTGTGATCCTGCGTCAGAACGCCGTTACCCCTCGGTCGTGTGTGTCCCTTCCAGACAGTAAGCTCAGGGCGACCCCCAGGGCCCCGAGGCTCTCAGGGCAGGCGTCCCACCCCAGTGTGTTGACGGCCCGAGGGAGTGGCCAAGGGTCTGCAAACACCCAGCGTGAAGGCACGCGCTCAAAGTGGACAGCTCTTAACGCTCGAAGCGTGCCCCAACCCTAAGTCCCCCCTGTAGGTGCTGATTACAGGAGTACCTCAGGGGCTCGGCACGCAGGCAGGGTAACCTCCAAAGTCTAGGTCTTTGCTCTTCCAGAATCGTTCTCTGTGGACTGCATCAGTGCGTGTTAAAGGAAATCCATCAGCACACATTTTCTTTAATTTTCAGTTCCTATTAGCAATATTGACAAAAGGATTCCCCCGGGCAAGGGCCAGACAGGGTTAATACCTCCTTGGTCTGAGTCCTCTCCTCCAACTCGGTGGGCGGGGGCCTGCCTGTCTGCCTCTACAGCCCCTACTACCCCCACCCCCCCCACCCACCCC
>RJWK010055012.1:0-14860 GCA_004363435.1 Platanista minor
AGCCCACGAGCCACAACTACTGAGCCCATGTGCCACAACTACTGAAGCCCATGTGCCTAGAGCCTGTGCAACAAGAGAAGCCACCACAGGGAGAAGCCCGTGCACTGCAACAAAGAGCAGCCCCCGCTTACCGCAACTAGAGAAAGCCTGCGTGCAGCAACAAAGACCCAACGCAGCCAAAAATAAATAAATTTATTTAAAAAAAAATTGAGAAGGAAGATATAAAACTGTCTCTGTTTGCCAATCGTCTATGTAGAAAATTTGGAGGTATCAACAAAAATCCTCCTGAAACTAATAAGTGATTATATCAAGGTTCCGGGATACAAGGTTCATTTATAAAAGTCAATTACTTTCCTATATACTAACAATGAACAAGTGGATTGTGGAATTAAAAACATAATACCAATTACATTAGCACCCCCCCCCAAAATGAAATACCTAGGTCTAAAACAGACAAAATATGTACAAGATCTATAGGAGGAAAACTACAAAATTCTGATGAACAAAATCAAACAACAACAAAATAAATACAGAGACATTCCATGTTCATGGACAGGAAGACTCAGTATCATTAAGATGTCAGTTGTTCCCAACTTCATCTATAGATTAAATTCAATCTCAGTCAAGATCCCAGTAAGTAATTTTGTGAATACTGACAAACTAATTCTAAACTGTATATGAAAAGGTAAAAGATCCAAAATAGCCAACACAATACTGAAGGAGAAGAACAAAATTGGAGGACTATGCCACCCAACTTCAACACTTACTATAATCAAGACAGTATGACAGGCAAAAGAACTGACGAATACATTGATGGAACAAAATAGAGTCCAGAAATAAACCAACATAAATATAGTTAATTGAACTTTGATAAAAGAGCAAAGGCAAGACACTGGAGCAAAGACAGCCTCTTCAACAAATGGCACTGGAACCACCGGACATCCACATGCAGAAAGAATGAACCTAGATCCACATCTCACAACCTACACAAAAATAAACTCAAGGTGAACCCAGACCTAAATGTAAAACACTAAAGTATGAAACTCCTAGAAAAGAACAAAGGCAAAAACCTAGATGACCCTGGGTATGGTGCTGACTTTTTAGATATAACACCACAGGCACAATCTGTGAAATAAATAATTGATAATCTAGATTTCATTAAAATTAAAAACTTCTGCTCTGTGAAAGACAAGGTCAAGAGAACGAGAAGGCAAATCTCAGCCTGGGAAAAGAATACTGGCAAAAGACACATCTGATAAAGGAATTAACCAAAATATACAAAAAAAGCACTCTTAAAACTCAACAAGAAGAAAACAAACAACCCAATTTAAAAATGGGCCGAAGACCTCAGACACCTCACCAAAGAAAACAAAAATGTGGCAAATAGGGGCTTCCCTGGTGGCGCAGTGGTTAAGAATCCGCATGCCAATGCAGGGGACATGCGTTTGAGCCCTGGTCTGGGAAGATCCCACATGCCACGGAGCAACTAAGCCCGTGCACCACAACTACTGAGCCTGTGCTCTAGAACCCACGAGCCTCAACTACTGAGCCCGAGTGCCTAAAGCCCGTGCTCCACAACAAAAGAAGCCACCGCAATGAGAAGCCCTCTCTCCGCAACAAAGAGTAGCGCCCGCTCACTGTAACTAGGGAAAGCCTGTGCACAGCAACAAAGACCCAATGCAGTCCAAAAAATTAAATAATTAATTATTTTAAAATGTAGCAAATAAGCATGTGAAAAGACTAATGCATGTTAAACAATGAGATACTACCACACACTTATTAGAATGGCTAAAATCAGGAAAAATGACAACACCAAATGCTGACAAGAATGTGGAGATGTGGAACAAAAGGAATTCATTCATTGCCGGTGGAATGAAAAGTAGTACAGCCACTTCAAAAGAAAGTTTGGCAGTCTCTTACAAAACTAAACCTACTCTTACCATATGATCAAGCAGTCATGCTCCTTAGTATTTACCCACAGGAGGTGAAAACATATGCCCACACAAAACCTGCAAACAAATGATGAGAGCAACTCTATTCATAACTGCCAAAACTTAGAAGCAATCACTATGTCCTTCAGCAGGTGAATGGATAAATAAACTGTGGTACATCCAGACAATGGAACAGTACTTAGCACTAAAAGGAAATAGTCTGAAGGGCTACATACTGTATGATTCCAACTATATATGCCATTCTGGAAAAGGCAAAACTATGGAGACAAGAATAAGATTAGCGACTGACAGTGGTTTGCAGGGAGAGAGGGAAGGGATGAATAGGCAGAACATAAAGGATTTTTCAGGCAGTGACAATACTCTGTATGATATAATGGTAGATACATGTTATTATACATTTGCCCAAACCCATTAAATGTACAGCACCCAGAGTGAATGGTAATGTAAACTATGTGATTATGACCTTTCAATGTAGGTTCATCAGTCGTAAGAAATGTATCATTCTGGTGGGGGATGTTGATAATGAGGTGGCTGGGGAAGGGCATATATATGGAAAATCTGTGTACCCTCCCTTCAATTTTACAGTGATCCTTAAACTGCTTTACAAAGTCTCAATTAAAAATTCCTAATTAAAAAAATAACTGATGATTTAAGGGAAAAAATAATAATAAAATACTCTATGGTTCACAATACCTACAAAAGTATATAACAAAAATTACCAGGGCAGAGTCAATACGGCAGAGTAGGAGGACACAGAGTTTGCGTCTCCTCACAACTAGGGCACCTACCAGGCACTGGTGGGGGACCACGGACACCTAAGGGGATGGGAGGAACCCCCGAGCAACTGAGTAGGACAAGGGGAGAGGAGAACTGGAGGTGGGATGGGACCGGCACCCATGAAGGGTGGCTGCAGGAGGATACGGGTTCCCATCCTCAGGAGGGGCCCACTCACAATGAGGGGATCAGTGGGGACAGGGAGAGACCCTCGGGGGATTAGAGGACTGGAAGAGAATAGGCCAGCATTTCCCCCGCCCACTCGAGCCTCCAGGAGCCTATTAAGGTCCCAGGCTTGATCCTCTGCCCCCTTGAGGCCCCATCCAGCCACGCTGGGCCTAAGTCCTGTCTCCGCACCCCCACCCAGGGCCTTATCTCTGCACTACACCACGGCCACCTCTGGCCACGCGGGTCCTGAGGCTAGACCCTGCCCCACCTAATCCCCACCCCCGCCTAGGCTCTGTCCCCCACAGCCAAGGGCTTTGCAGGCACTTTTTTCTTTTTCAATTTTTTTTTCTTTTTCTTCTTCTGGTTGTGGTTCTGTTTAACCCTGTTGTTTTTCTTTCGCTTATATTTTTATTTTTCCTAATATATTTTCTGTTTCACTAATATTACTGTATTTTTTATTCTTTGTTATTACACTGCTTTCTTTTTTTCTTTTGTCACGCTGTGGCTGGCGGGATCTTGGTTCCCAGGCAAGAGGTCAGGCCTCAGTTCCTGTGGTGGGAGTGCCAAGTCCAAACTGCTGGACTAAAAGAGAACCTCAGACCTCAGGGAATATTCATCAGAGTGAGGTCTCCCGGAGATCCTCATCTCGGCACCAAGACCCGGCTCTACCCAACAGCCTACAAATTCCAGTGCTGGATGCCTCAGGTCAAACAATGAGTAAGACAGGAACACAGGCCCACCCATCAAAAAAAAAAAAAAAAAAATTAGAGAACAAAAGAATATGTTACAGACGAAGGAGTCAGATAAAAACCTACAGGCCCAAATAAATAAAAGGAAATTGGCAACTTACCTGAAAAAAGAATTCAGAGTAATGTTAGTAAAAAGGATCCAAGATCTCAGAAACAGAATGGAGGCAAGGACGGAGAAAATACAAGAAATGTTTAACAAAGACCTATAAGAACTAAAGAACAAAGAGTGATGAACAACACAATAACTGAAATGAATAATACACTAGAAGGAATCAATAGCAGAATAACTGAGGCTGAAGAACGAATAAGTGAGCTAGAAGATAGAATGGTGGAAATAACTGCAGAGAAGCAGAATAAAGAAAAAAAGAATGAAAAGAATTGAGGACAGTATCAGAGATCTCTGGGACAACATTAAACGCACCAACATTTGAATCACAGGGGTCCCAGAAGAAGAAGAGAAAGACAAAGAGTCTGAGAAAATATATGAAGAGATTATGGTCGAAAAGTTCCCTAACATGGGAAAGGAAATAGCCAACCAATTCCGGGAAGTGCAGAGAGTCCCTATGGGATAAACCCAACGAGAAACACACCAAGACACATAATTATCAAACAAACAAAATTTAAATAGAAAGAAAAAAATATTAAAAGCAGGAAGGGAAAAGCAACAAATAACATACAAGGGAAGCCCCATAAGGTTGTCAGCTGACTTTTCAGCAGAAACTCAGCAGGCCAGAAGGGACTGGCAGGACATATTTAAAGTGATGAAAGGAAAACGCCTACAACCAAGATTACTCTACCCAGCAAGGATCTCATTCACATTCAACAGAGAAATCAAAACCTTCACAAACAAGCAAAAGCTAAGAGCATCAGCACCCCCAAACCAGCTTTACAACAAATGCTAAAGGAACTTCTCTAGGAGGGAAACACAAGAGAGGAAAAAGACCCACAAAAACAAACCCAAAACAATTAAGAAAATGCTAACAGAAACACACATATCGGGCTTCCCTGGTGGTGCAGTGGTTGGGAGTCCGCCTGCTGATGCAGGGGACACGGGCTCGTGCCCCGGTCCGGGAAGATCCCACATGCCGCGGAGGGGCTGGGCCTGTGAGCCATGGCCTCTGAGCCTGTGTGTCCGGAGCCTGTGCTCCACAATGGGAGAGGCCACAACAGTGAGAGGCCCACGTACCGCAAAAAAAAAAAAAAAAAAAGAAACATACATATCGATAATTACCTTGAATGTAAATGGATTAAATGTTCAACCAAAAGACAGAGACTGGCTGAATGGATACAAAAACAAGACTCATACATATGCTGTCTTACAAGAGACCCACTTCAGACCTAGGGATACATACAGACAAAAAAGTGAGGGTCTGTAAAAAGATATTCCATGCAAAGAGAAATCACAAGAAAGCTGGAGTAGCAATATTCATATCAGATAAAATAGACTTTAAAATAAAGACTGTTAAAAGAGATAAGGAAACGCACTACATAATGATCAATCCAAGAAAAAATATAACAATTATAAATATTAATGCACCCAACATAGGAGCATCTCAATACATAAGGCAAATGCTAACAGGGAAAGTGACATTTTCCTATAAAAGGGGATATTGACAATAACACAATAATAGTGAGGGACTTTAACTCTCCACTTACACCAATGGACAAGTCATCCAGACAGAAAATAAATAAGGAAACACAAGCTTTAAATGACACAACCGACTAGATAGATTTAATTGATATTTATAGGATATTCCACCCGAAAGCAGCAGAATACACTTTCTTCTCAAGTGCACACAGAACATTCTCCAGGATAGATCACATCTTGGATAACAGATCAAACCTCGGAAAATTTAAGAAAACTGAAATCGTATCAAGCATCTTTTCCGACCACAACGCTATGAGATTAGAAATCAATCACAGGAAAAAAACTGGAAAAAACACAAACACATGGAGGCTAAACAGTGTGCTGCTAAACAACCAAGAAATCACTGAAGAAATCGAAAGGAAATAAATAATACCTAGAAACAAATGACAACAAAAACATGAAGACCCAAAACCTACGGGATGCAGCAAAAGCAGTTCTAAGAGGAAAGTTTATAGCAATTCAATCTCACCTCAAGAAACAAGAAAAATCTCAAATAAACAATCTAACCTTACACCTAAAGCAACTAGAGAAAGAAGAACAAAAAAGACCCCAAAGTTAGTAGAAGGAAAGAAACCACAAAGATCAGAGCAGAAATAAATGAAATAGAAACGAAGAAAACAATAGCAAAGGTCCATAAAACTAAAAGTTGACTCTTTGAGAAGATAAACAAAATTGATAAACTTTTAGCTAGATTCATCAAGAAAAAAAGGGAGAGGTCTCAATCAATAAAATTGGAAATGAAAAAGGAGAAATTACAACTAACACTGCAGAAATACAAAGGATCATAAGAGACTACTACAAGCAACTATATAACAATAAAGTAGACAACCGCGAAGAAATGGACAAATTCTTGGAAAGGTACAACCTTCCAATACTGCACCAGGGAGAATTAGAAAATATAAACAGACAAATCACAAATAATGAAACTGAAACTCTAATTAAAAATCTTCCAACAGGGCTTCCCTGGTGGCGCCGTGGTTGAGAGTCCGCCTGCCGATGCAGGGGACACGGGTTCGTGCCCCGGTCCGGGAAGATCCCACATGCCGCGGAGCGGCTGGGCCTGTGAGCCATGGCCGCTGAGCATGCGTGTCTGGACCCTGTGCTCCACAATGGGAGAGGCCACGGCAGTGACAGCCCCGCATACTGCCAAAAAATAAAAAAATTTAAAAATTTAAAAAAATAATAAATAAATCTTCCAACAAACAAAAGTCCAGGACCAGATGGCTTCACAGGTAAATTCTATCAAACATTTAGAGAAGACCTAACACCTATCCTTCTCAAACTCTTCCAAAAAATAGCAGAGGGCGCAACGCTCTCAAACTCGTTCTACGAAGCCACCATCACCTTGATACCAAAACCAGACAAAGATATCACAAAAAAGAAAACTACACACCAATATCACTGATGAACATAGACATAAAAATCCTCAACAAAATACTAGCAAACTGAATCCAACAACGTATTAAAAGGATCATAACACCATGATCAACTGGGGTTTATCCCAGGAATGCAAGGATTCTTCAATAAATGCAAATCAATCAATGTGATACACCATATTAACAAACTGAAGAGTAAAAACTATATATCTCAATAGATGCAGAAAAAGCTTTTGACAAAATTCAACACCCATTTATGATAAAAACTCTCCAGAAAGTGGGCACAGAGGGAACCTACCTCAACATAATAAAGACCACATTCGACAAACGCACAGCAAACATCATTCTCAATGGTGAAAAACTGAAAGCATTTCCTCTAAGATCAGGAACAAGACAAGGACTTCCACTCTCACCACTATTATTCAACATAGTTTTGGAAGTCCTAGACATGGCAATCAGAGAAGAAAAGGAAATAAAAGGAATCCAGATTGGAAAAGAAGTAAAATTGTCACTGTTTGCAAATGATATGATACTATACGTAGAAAATCCTAAAGATGTCACCAGAAAACTTACTGGGGCTAATCAATGAATTTAGTAAAGCTGAGGGATACCAAGTTAATGCACAGAAATCTCTTTCATTCCTATACACTAACAACAAAAGATCAGAAAGAGAAATTAAGGAAACAATCCTATTTACCATCCCAACAAAAATAAAATACCTAGGAATGAACCTACGTAAGGAGCCAAAAGACCTGTACTCAGAAAATTATAAGACACTGATGAAAGAAATCAAAGATGACAGAAACAGATGGAAAGATACACATGTTCTTGGGTTGGAAGAATCAATATTGTGAAATTCACTATACTACCTAAAGCAATCAACAGATTCAGTGCAATCTCTATCAAATTACCAATGGCATTTTTCACAGAATTAGAACAAAAAATTTTATAATTTATATGGAAACACAAAAGACCCTGAATAGCCAAAGCGAATCTTGTGAAAGAAAATGGAGTTGGAGGAATCAGGCTCCCCGACTTTAGATTATACTACAAAGCTACAGTAATCAAGATAGTATGGTACTGGCACAGAAACAGAAATATAGATCAATGGTACAAGATAGAAAGCCCAGAGATAAACCCACGCGCCTACGGTAACCTAATCTATGACAAAGGAGGCAAGAATATACAATGGAGAAAAGACACCCTCTTCAATAAGGGGTGCTGGGAAAACTGGACAGCTACATGTAAAAGAATGAAATTAGAACACTACCTAACACCACACACAAAAATAAACTCAAAATGGATTAAAGACCTAAATGTAAGATTGGACACTATAAAACTCTTAAAGGGAAACAGAGGAAGAACACCCTATGACATAAATCACAGCAAGATCTTTTTTGACCCATTTCCTAGAGTAAAGAAAATATAATCAAAAATAAGCAAATGAAACCTATGAAACCTCAAAGCTTTTGAACAGCAAAGGAAACCATAAACAAGACGAAAAGACAACCCTCAGAATGGGAGAAAATATTTGCAAATGAAGGAATGGACAAATCTCAGAAATATACAAACAACTCATGCAGCTCAATATCAAAAAAACAAACAACCAATCAAAAACTAGGCGGAAGACCTAAATAGACATTTCTACAAAGAAGACATACTGATGGCCAAAAGGCACATGAAAAAGATGCTCAACACCACTAATTATTAGAGAAATGCAAACCAAAACTACAATAAGGTATCACCTCACACTGATCAGAATGGCCATCATCAAAAAATCTACAAACAGTAAATGCTGGAGAGGGTGTGGAGAAAAGGGAACCCTCTATCACTGTCGGTGGGAATGTAAATTGATACAGCCACTGTGGAGAACAGTATGGACATTCATTGAAAAACTACAAATAGAACTACCATATGACCCAGCAATCCCACTACTGGGCATATACCCTGAGAAAACCATAATTCAAAAAGTCATATGTACCCCAATGTTCATTGCAGCACTATTTACAATAGCCAGTAGGTGGAAACAATCTAAATGTCCATTGACAAATGAATGGATAAAGAAGACGTGGTACGTATATATAATATATATTACTCAGCCATAAAAAGAAAGGAAATTGGGTCATTTGTAGAGATGTGGATGGACCTAGAGTCTGTCATACAGAGTGAAGTTAAGTCAGAAAGAGAAAAAACAAATACCATATATTAACACATATATATGGAATCTAGAAAAATGGTACAGATGAACCTATCTGCAGGGCAGGAGTAGAGATGCACACATAGAGTACGAACGCGTGGACACAGGGTGGGAAGGGGAGGGTGCGATGAATTGGGAAATTAGGTTTGACATAAATACAGTATTTTACTAAATGTGTAAAATAAATAGCTAATGGGAGCCTGCTATATAGCAAAGGGAACTCAGTTTGGTGCTCTGTGATGACCTAGATGGGGGTTGGGGGGGGGGGTCCAAGCGGGAGGGGATATATGTAAACATATTGCTGATTCACTTCAATGTACAGCAAAAACTAACACAACATTGTAAAGCAATTACAGTCCAATAAAAAAAAATTACATATGAGAAAGTGCAAATGAAAGTATAGTGGGAGAAAGTTTTTATACACTGTATGTCAGCAGTTCCCAACCTGTTTGGCATCAGGGACCAGTTTCGTAGAAGACAATTTTTCCACGGATTGAGGGGGATGGTTCAGGTGGTAATGCGAGCAATGAGGGGGATGATTCAGGTGGTAATGCGAGTGATGGTTCAGGTGGTAATGCAGGCGATGGGGAGCGATGGGGAGTGGCAGATGAAGCTTCGCTCTTCGCTCACTTGCTCACCACTCACCTCCTGCTGTGCAGCCCGGTTCCTAACAGGCCATGGGGATTGGGGAACCCTGCTGTATGTGAAGTAAAATATTTGAAAGTACATGATAAATTTAAGATGGAAATTGTAAACCTCAGAGAAACCCCAAAACAAATAAGCTAAGAGTTAAACTAAGAAGAAAATGGCAGAGAAAAGATGGAATCCTAAAACACGTTCAACTGATCCAAAAGAGGGCCAAAAAAATTTTTAAGGCAAATAAGGAACAACTGAGACACACTGAAAATAAACAGCAACCATACTGATTATTATATTAAGTGTGCAGGGTGTAAATACTCAAATTAAAAGGCAGGGTTTGTCAGAGTGGATAAAAAAGGAACACTGAATGATGTACAAGAAACCCATTTTAAATGTAAAGACACAGATAAGTTAAAAGGAAAAGTATGAAAAAAGATACACTACTCAAACACTAATCATGAAAGCCAGAGTGATTTGATTAATTAGGCAAAATAGATTTCAGAACAAAGACATTTCCTAATGACAGATGGGTTAATTCATCAAGAAGACATAATCTTAAATGTTTATACAACTAATATCAGAGCTTAAATTCCAGGAAGCAAAAATTGATAGAACTGAAAGAAACAAATCCACAATTATAGGTCCTTTAGCACTCTTCCCTACTTTACAAGTAGACAAAAAAATGAGTGAGGTTATAGAAGACATGAACAACATAATCGGCCAACTTGAGCTAACTGACATTTATAGACTACTACACCAAATAACAGAGTAGTAGTCTATAAATGAATACACATTTTTCCTAAGAATTCAGAGCTTTCACTGATTATTAAATTGAAAGAAACTGGAATCATATATAATATGTTCTCTAACCACACAAATCACAAATCGATAAAAGAAATATATCTGGGGAAAAAACTATTTAGTGTTTATTTATTGTAAATAAATCTTGGGTCAGAAAAGAAATCAAAAGGAAAATGAAATAAAAGGTAAGATAATATCAAAATCTGTATCATGCACGTAAAGCAGAAGGAAATGTATAGCTTTCAATGGTTGTTTTGGGGGGAAAGGACCAAAATCAATTATCTAAGCTTCAACCTCAAGAAATTACAAAAAGAGTAAATTAAATCTAAAAAAAGTAAAATGAAGGACATAAAGACAGAAGTAGAAATCAATGAAATAGAAAATGGAAAAATCATTAAAGAAAAATCAACAAAAACAAAACCGTTTTTTAAAGATAATAAAATGTATACATCTCTACCTAGATTGATCAAAAAATAAAGAGAAAAAAATGCAAATTCTGAGTATCAGAAATGAAGATGGCATATCACTACAGATCCTACAGTTTTTTATAAAAAAAGGGAATACTTTGAATATTATGCCAATAAATTTAAAAACTTAACTGAAATGGACAAATTTCTTGAAAGATATAATTACCAAAACCAACTCAAGGAGCAAGAGAAAATCTGAATAGTCCTATATTTATTAAAGAAATTAAATGTGTACGTGAAACCCTTTCCAAAAATAAGAGGCAAGGCCCAGATGGCTTCATTGGTGAATTCTATCAGAAATTTAAGAATACCAATACTTCCAATTCATAAGGTCAGCATTACCCTCATATCAAAACCAGACAAAGATAACACACACACACAAAACACTAAAGACCAATATCTTTATTAGCAGAGATGCAAGAAATCCTTAACAAAACTTGGCAAATCAAATCTAGCAATATATACAAAGGGTACTGAACCATGACCAAGTGGGTTTTATTCCAGCTTTCATTTGAATGTGAGGTTGCGTCAGCATCCAAAAACCAAACAATGTAATTCAACACATCCACAGGATATAGGAGTAAAACCATATGATCCTACTAATGGATGCAATAAAATCCAAAATACAAAATTCAACATTCATTCATTACAAAACTTTCAGCAAACTAGGAATAGAAGGGGGGACTTCCCTGGTGGTCCAGTGGTTAAGACTCCACACTTCCAATGCAGGGGGCACAGGTTCAACCCCTAGTCAGGGAACTAAGATACCGCAAGCTGCACAGTGCAGCCAAAAGAAAAAAGAAAGAAAAAAGAGAAAAACTAGGAACAGAAGGAAACTTCCTCAACCTGATAAAGACCATATACAAAACACCTACATCGGGCTTCCCTGGTGGCGCAGTGGTTGGGGGTCCGCCTGCCGATGCAGGGGACACGGGTTCGTGCCCCGGTCCGGGAAGATCCCACATGCCGTGGAGCGGCTGGGCCCGTGAGCCATGGCCGCTGGGCCTGCGCGTCCGGAGCCTGTGCTCCGTAACGGAAGAGGCCACACCAGTGAGAGGCCCGCGTACCGCAAAAAAAAAAAAAACAAACTAAAAAACACCTACCTCAAACATCATTCTTAATGGCTTTGTTTCCCCCTAAGATTTGAACAAGGCAAAGATGTCTACTCTCACCACTCCAATTCAACCTTGGCATATCCTAGCCACTGAGATAAAACAAGAAAACATATTAAAAGCCAAACACTAAAAGAAGTAAAATGTTTATTAGAGAATGAAAACATACAGCTCTGTATTCTTAGAAATTCATATAAAATCTCCAAAAATATCAGCTAGAACCAAAAAGTGACTTAGCAAATCTGCAGGTTACATGGTCAATATAAAAAAATGAATTCTATTTCTACAATAGCAACACAAAGGAAATTGTAAGTGGAATCATACAGTATTTGTCCTTTTCTAACTGGCTTATTTCTCTTCACATAATATCTTCAATCTTTGTTGCTGCATGTGTCAGAATTTCCTTCCATTTTAGGGCTAAATATTCCACGTATATACCACTTTTGTTTATCCATCCGTCTCTCGACAGACACATAGGTTCTTTTCATCCTTTGGGTCTTGTGAATAATACTGCTATGAACATTGGTGTACAGGTATGTGTTTCAATACCTGCTTTCAATCCTTTGGGATATATACCTAGAAATGGAATTTCTGGATTATATGGTAATTCTATTCTTAACTTTTTGAAAAACTGGGAATAGATTTTTCACTGAAAATTATAAAAAGGAAGAAACTTTGAACTCTCTGGTGTTGAACTGGAATTGGATGTATTGTTATAAATACATAATTTTGAACATATCAATAGAGAAAAATATATATATCTGTAAGTATATATTTGTGTGTGTGTTCACGTGTGTATATACACACATATTACAAACACACGTATTGCCTAGTTCTGTCTGCTGAAAGGGCCTGGAACAGCAACCACAATAGCAATGGGCAAAGCCAATGCTGAAAACTTGGCTTCTGTAAGTGTTAAAAGAAACCAGGGTTCTCTGAAAAAAATGGATGAATCCAGGACTGGGGTGGGGAAACGACAAGATGGAGATGACCCTAGAACATCTTATTATGCCAGAAAGCAAGTAAGTGCTCTAAGAATAATGGATACATGTCAGAAAGACACAAGCAACTTAACTGAACTCGCACTTGAGCATTTAAACAAATCATATAATAACAGATTATCACTCCCTTAATAAAATGTAAAATCACAAGTCCATAAAGATAAATATAAAATTAATAAACTGAATGTTTGATGAGGACATGCTATTTATATAGTTTCAGAGTTCCTCCCTACGAAGTCCTCTTTAATTATGAAGGGAGAAAGATAACTTTACAGTGATGCCTAGCAGATATCATATTAATCAAGTTATCAAAGTAATCATCAGTAATGAAACAAAATGAAACTATCTGCCACCTCACAGGATGCAATAGGTAGAATGCAGCATCACTTCTGTGACATTCTTCCTAAGATATATAACTTTAATCTAATGATAATAAAACCCAAAGTTGAGAGACATTCTAGAAAGGCTATAATCTTCTTAAGTGTCAAGGTCATGAAAGACAAGGGAAGACTGAGGAACTGTTCCAGACTGAAGAAAATATCAAAATGACAACTAAATGCAATGTATGATTCTGAACTGGATCTTTCTGCTATAAAAACTTCATAGAGACAACTTGCAAAATTTGATCTGGTTCTGAGTATTAGATAACAATGAATCAATTATAATTTCCTGATTAATGTTTTTGCTTTAGGAAATAAGACACTAAAGTATTCCAGGGTGATGGAGCATCACATCAATAACTTACTCTCAAGTGGTTCAGGGGAAAAAATATATATTTGTATTGTATTTCCAATTTTTATATAATTTTGTGACTATGTGAAAATCTTTAAAAACTTTAATAAATAAATCTATATATCTGTCTGTCTGTCTACTGGTCAGACAATTGGTCAATTAAAGTAGTTTTCTAAAGTAAAGTTATCTTTCCATACCCACTATCAATGAGTGAAAAGCTTCTAAATGGCAATCATAGATTCTGCTATCACTAAATAAGTACACACGTCACCTAGATTGCTATACGTATTAAATATTTCTACAGATCAAGAAAAATAACTGTCAAATCTCTCTGGAACATTCACCAAGTTCATTCAACATGATGAAGATTTGAAATTTTTGAGAATTATCCTTTCTATTTCCACTGTAGAGGTTACTATTATGTCTTCTACAAGCTCTTAAAAAATCATAATTATTGGAGCTGAAGGAAACTCACTCAAGCAATTATTCATCCATTCTATAATCCTGCCCTTAGGCAAATGTGCAGATAAAGCAAGAGGTTCACACTAATGCCACCAACTTCTGGCCTCACTTACCAAGATTAAAATAGCATAGGACAAGGGTTGGTAAACTTTCTTTAAAGGGCCAAAGAGTAAATATTTTAAGTTTTGTTAGCCATACTCAATTCTACCATTAGAGCACAAAAGTAGCTACAAACATTAAGTAAATGAATGTAAACTGTGTTCCCCAAAATTTATAAAAACAGGCAGTGGGCCATATTCAGCCCATGGATTGTAGTTTGCCAACTCCTGACATAGAAAATAAAGGTTGTATCAAAAAAGTATGCATCAAAATAAGATTTAGATTTCTAAACGCGTTTTCTATGACCATGATATATTAGGTGAAAAATAAATGCTATATACACTATATACACTATAATCCAAATTTTGTTGGGAACCTCCTGGCAGTCCAGTGGTTAGGATTCCACACTTTCACTCCCAGGGCCCAGGTTCAATTCATGGTTGGGGAACTAAGAACCTGAAGTGCAGCTACATAAAAAAAAAATTTTGGGGCTTCCCTGGTGGTGCAGTGGTTGAGAGTCTGCCTGCCGGTGCGGGGGACGCAGGTTTGTGCCCCAGTCCGGGAGGATCCCACGTGCCGTGGAGCGGCTGGGCCTGTGGGCCATGGCCGCTGGGCCTGCGCGTCCGGAGCCTGTGCTCCGCAGCGGGAGAAGCCGCGGCGGTGAGAGGCCCGTGTACCGCAAA
>RJWK010055013.1:0-14860 GCA_004363435.1 Platanista minor
CCCCGCCCCCGTCACTCACCTGAGTCAGAATCAGGTGTTTCCTTCCTCTGTGAATCTGCACACGCTGTTCCCCGACTGGAAGTCCTCTCTCTCTTCTCTGGTGGAAAACTACTTTCACTTTAAGAACTCGGATTACTAGAAAGAAGGAAATCCTGCCATTTGTGACAACGTGGATGGACCTTGAGTGCATTGTGCTAGGTGAGATAAGCCAGACAAAGGCAAATATTGTATATCACTTGTAAGTGGAATCAAAACAAGCCAAACTCATAGAAACAGAGAGTAGAATGGTGATTACTAGAGAATGGTGGGGGGACCACGGGTTTGGGGAGATGCTGGTCAAAGGGTACAAAGTTGTAACTAGAAGATGGGAAGCTAATGCACTGCCTAGTAATTATAGTCAAAAATATGGTATCGTATACTTTAAGACTGCTAAAAGAGTAGATCTTAAATGTTCTCACCACAAAAAAGAAATGGTAATTATGTGAAGTAATAGAAGTGTTAGCTAACACTATGGTGGTAATCATACTGCAATACACAAATGTATCAAATAAACTCTTTGTGCACCTTAAACTTACACAATCTTATATGTCAATTATATCTCAATAAATAAAAAATAAAACTCAGACGACCTATCACCATGAAGTAGTGTTTTGATTGCTCCTACATAGTACTTATGAAACCGTGCACCTCAGATTGGGACTCAAACCTGGCCTAAAACCAGATTGGGGCTCAAATTCATGCGGCTGGGACTCGAACCTGGCCAAAACCCAGTCTTCCAACTGAGATCACACACCTGGTTTCAGGACTTAATGAAGGTCAGGTTCTTGACGTCTCATCGCAGAAGGAATTCAGTGAGAGACAAAGTGGTAGGTAAGAAGTGGATTTATTTAGCGAGAAACACACTCCACAGACAGAGTGTGGGCCATCTCAGAAGATGAGAAAGGCACCAGGGTATGGGGTTGTCAGTTTTTATAGGAGTGGGTAGTTTCATAGGCTAATGAGTGGGAGTGGTATTCTAACTATTTTAGGAAGGGGTGGGGATTTCCAGGAATTGGGCCACCCTCCACTTTTTGATCCTTATGGTCAGTCTTGGAACTGTCATGGCGCCTGTGGGTGTGTCATTTAGCTTGCTGATGTGAGCATATACTGAGGCTCAAGGTCTAGTGGAAAAAGTTGACTTGTCCGCCATCTTGGACCCATTTGGTTCTAATCATGTCCTTGGGCTACGTTTTTCTAATCAGTTTATGTCATGTCCTTGGGCTACGTCATTCTTTCAAAGGTTGTGCCCTGCCCCCTTCCCTCTTGTTTCATTTACTACACTGAACTGTAATTACTCATTCACATGTCTGCATCTCTCAATAAACCCAAGGCCAGCAATTTGTGTATCTCCATCGGTTTTACATCACTGGCACCTAATGTAATGTCATTGTCCAGCAAATGTTAACTGAAATTAGCAAGATAACTATGTTCTCCAGTTCCATGTCATGAATTAAATTTCTCCGGTTCTGTATTATCTTAATCTCTGGCCATTTTAATTATCCAGTTGTGTGTGTGTGTGTGTGTGTGTGTGTGTGCACGCATACATGCATGTTGGTGGGGTGGGAGGTGGGTGAACAGATGGATTTTGTAAACAACAGTTGTTGATCTTGTAGTGCCTGATGTACCTTCTCCCCATCCCAGCCAGAGATATTCACTGCCCGAGGGAAAACTAGGATTCTGATAGCAGGAATATATAAAAAGCAATCAATACTCAGCTTCTGAGTTTACAAACATATTTTCAAAAATTCATGGCTGAGACAATAAATAGTTTTGACAGCCTAGGGTTTTGATTTGAAGAGGAGAAAAGGCTCAACGCCAGAGGAAGCAGGTCACGGATTTTATGCCACAAACAGTAGATTGGGAAGAGGATGGGTGAAGAGCCAGTGCGCCCTGCTCCTCCTTAGGCAAGATTAGGGACTGGGGACACCTGGGGTGGGGTAGGAGGAGGTCAGTGGGTGGCACCAGACCTAGAGGGATCAGGGAAGGCCAAGTCACCATCAAGAGGATCCAGAGAAGGCTGAGCCAAAGCCCAGTGAAAATCTGTTGTCACCTTTGCTTGTGCAGAAATCCATGTGAGCCGTGCATCTCGGTGGCAGGGAGCTGGTGGGGGAGGTGCGGAGAGGTCTCCTATCAGGATCCCTCCCGTCAAGTGTCCAACAGAAGTGACACGTGGCCATACGAGAGTTGCTCACCCCGTCCAACTACCCACGTGGGCAATCTCTTCTGGTCCAGAGGGGCCATGGCGACATGGGAGGAAACGCCCCAGTTCCCATTCCTGGTGAACTGAGCAGAATAAGCCTGAGGTTTCATCCCAAGGGAAAAAGTTAGTAGCCAATCCTATGCTATTACATGTGTTAAAAATCTTAAAAAAAAAAACAACAAAAACCCAAACCTTCCTCTCTTATTGAAAAAAATTTGTTTATTGTAGAAAAATGCAGATATTCAAAAAGGACAGAGTTAACCTGTTATCCCATCACCCTGAGAAAATCACTGTTAGTCCTCTAGGTCCTCCCAGACATTCCTCTTTGCACTCACTGCATGTGAATTTTAATTATAACTTAGAGTGGAATCTCTTTGAGAACAAGAGCTATATCTTGTTCATCTCTTTTGTCCCAGCACCTAGGATAATACTTGATGTAGAAAAGGCAGACTATTTTATAAATATTTCATAAAATAGTTTTTTGAATGAAAACTGTCTATTTGCCTCCCAGTAGGCAGAGAGACAAATAAGCTGCTTTCATTATCATTACAAATGACTTCACCAAAGGATGGACAAATGTGTGAATGTCAGGCATCCTGAGAGGCAGGTGGGGGACAGGTTAGGGTGGGAGATCCTAGGGTGGGTGGGGGACTTTTTCACTGGACAGTGCCAAGCAGCCCCAAGAGGTGGACAGTTCTTTTAGTGACAAAAAGAACCCAACGGAGTTAAGAACGGCCATTCCTCTGTGAGCTAGTCTGAAGGTCACTTGCTAAGCAGGGTGCAGCCAGCTCTGTCCTAGGTCCCCCGCTGGGGATGGTGCCGGTTTAAGAGAGGTATAAAGCAAGGTGCCTAGGTCTGTTGGCAGGGGGTGACTCATCTCCCATCCCAGCTCTGGATCCGTTCCTGGGAGGTCTCCTCGCACGACCCCTTTCCTCTCCTTCTTCTTCCCCTCCCCCCCTTCCCCCTCCCCTAAGATGAACATCCTGAAGTCCGCCCCGACCAGTGCCCTAGGCACCCCTTCCCCATCTCCTCCCCCACCCACCACTAAACCACCGCCCTCACCTGGCTCCCTGTTTCAGAGCCGCCCCTGATCCCTTCCCTTTGCATCAGCCAGAGGGAGGGGTTCATTCCTGCTTCAGCTGAGTGGCGTCCAGCCTCCCGGGGCAAGGATTCAGGGCTTCCGTGGTCTGGCCGAGACCCTCCTTCCTCTGCCCCGGGCCGTATCCCTGCCTGGGACGCCGCTCCCGTTTCTCTCATCGGCGACTTCCTGGAGACTGCGAGGGGCTAGAGCTGGTGAGCACCAGGCCCGGGCTAGGCTGTGACCACTGCGCTGCAGAGGTCTGGCTCAGACCCCATCTCCTCCTCCCCTACCTTTTCTTCCCTCGCTTCACGTTCCCGGCTCTTATTCCTGCCACCTGCTCAGCTCCCAGCCTCTTCGAATTGCAGACTCACCAGGCCCCTCCCCGCCATTGTCCCTTGGGCAGGGCAGGTAGCGGGGAGCCGCTCAAGGTCACAGAGCAGGTCAGGGGCTGGGCTGGGACTGGAACCCCGATCCAGCCTCTTTCCAGCTATTCAGAACAGGCAGCCTCAGAGGAAGGTGAGGTGAGCGCCCTCCTCTGGCCGTTCCTTGGAGAGGGAGCTGACCTGGGGCAGCGAGGGTCCTGCTGCCCCCTTCTGAGCCTCCCTTCTTTGATACTTGGGGCGTTTCAGTTGCTGGTTCTTCTGTGTGCCTGCTCTGCCACGAGGCCCTCGTGCCTATGGTTGGGTTATTCATTCTGGGGTGAAGTGGGAGGTGACAGAAGGGACCCAGCTCCAAAACAATGGGCTTGATAAGAAGGCCATAATCTGCCACCTGCTGGCTGGATTCAAGCTCCTAGCAAACTTCCTGGTCTTTGAATCTTGCCTTAATCACTGTGACCTTGAAATCCAAGATCTTTGTCTTCAGTGTCGCCATCTCCCTCCTCCCACTTGAGCCCGCCCTTTTTCATTGCCCCCTTGTTTCCCTGCCTCGATCCTTCAACCCTGTTCACGTCAGCATCCCAATCCCAGGGGGATATGTATAGGTAGGGCTCTGGCAATAAGGGCAATGCTTGACCCAAAAGGACTGTGCTCATGGCGGGATTCCAGGCAATGGGACAGCCAGCTATAAGGGAGGGGCTCTGGGACAGGAGCTTCGTAGAACTCTGCAGACCCGACCCTGTAGACGCTCACCTTCTCTCTCAAAGTAAGGCAGATCCATTCGTGTTTGTTACTGAATTAAAATTCTAAGGGAAGATAGTCTGCAGGTTGTTCCCAAATAGAAACACACATGCACAGAGAATGAGAAGCTTCTGTCAACATCGTCCACTTCCCCTCCCTGCTCCAAGGGCCTGCATCCCCCCTCCCTGGGCTGGTGGACTGGAGGGGCAGGGGTGGAGGACAGGGATCTGGTAACGCTTCCTGTGGTGAAGGTGAGTGAGTGTCTGCTTCTGCCCCAGACAGCCCTGTCAGCGCAGCCCTTCCAGGCAGGAAGGCTAAGGGACAGGGCCCTTGTGGTGGAGGTGTCTGCAACATGAAGGCATTTTCCACAGTGAAGAAGCAGCCACGTTCTGCACGGTCCACTGGCAGTCTGGGATGTCTGCCCAGCGCCAGGAGAGAGTTTAAAAATGCCCAAGCCCATCTTGGGCTCTTGGGAGGCTGGCTGAAGGGAATCTGGGAGTCAGCAAATCCCTAACAGCTGTCTGCCCCACATGGAACCTGGCAGAAGGTGGAACTCACCCCAGCCTCCAGGGGCTCCACGTCCTGCTGGGTGACACGATACCCATAGATGGACCACTGGTTGGAGCCCCTCAAGGGCAGGCCTGGTTCTTTCCCATCTCTGGGTTTCCAGCGCCCAGTACTGAGTAGATCCAGCCACTCAGGGTGTGTTAGGCTGAGTTGAAAACCCAGGTAGGTGTTGGTATGTGGAGGGTTGTGAGACAAGAATTCTAGGCGTGCCCCAGAGGGACCTCTCCATACAAGAGAAGGGTCTGGAGTTTAGCCTAAGGTGTTCTCACATGGAGAAAAGAAGGGAGCAAGCACCTGGTGGGGAGCATGGCAGTGGGAAGGGGTACAAAGAGCTAGAGGGCCTTGTTCTCCTATATGGTTATAAGAATCAAAGCAACGTGGTGGGCAAGGCCGTAACTGTCAGCAGGATCAGCGTAACAGACGAGGCATGGGGTACATCCTGGATATGTGAAGAACTAAAGAACACGTGGACAACCAACAAGCAATTGATGGGTTCATCCTCAACAAATGCAGCTGGGAAATGGGCTGCCTGGAGAGAAACCACGTTCGACTCTGACCTTGGACAATCTGCCATAATAAGTGATGACTGAAGAGCTAGCTGCCCAGTTGGGCTCAGAATTGGGGGTCCCGTGGGACAGAGGCACACATGAGACAGATCACCTTGTGCATTCACCTGCTCCCCTGGGCCCAGGTGGGAGGAAGCCTCAGTCAAGGACCCAGCTCCACCCACCTTCCTTGGCATGCCCGGAGAAGGAGCTTACGAAGGCCAAACTCTCAATGACCTTAGCATTTCTTTCAAGCCCAGGACTGTGAATTGATCTACAGCAGAAACTCCAGGAGTGTCTTTTTCAAATTCATGTTTAGCAAAAGTACTTTTCTGCACCCAAGCCCTGTAGGATGCTGCTTTCCTTCTCCTGATATACTTCTTGTGTGTATCACTCGTGCTAGACAATGGGTGGTCTTGGGGATCTGTCCCATTCTTCCAAATGCTGGTGTAGTGGAAACTCAAGTGTTAGACCAGGAATGGACCCTCCAATTTTCCTATCCCCTTTTTTTTTTTTTTTTTTTGCTGCATCGCGTGGCACGTGGGATCTTAGTTCCCCGACCAGGGATCGAACCCGCGCCCTCTGTATTGGAAGCATGGAGTCTTAACCACCGGACCGCCAGGGTAGTCCCTATCCCCTCATTTTATAGATGGAGAAAGTGAAGCCCAGAGAGGAGAAGTGAACTTCTTCCTGTCACACAGCCCGTCAGAGGCAGAGCTGGGCCTGGACCATGCCCTCTCTGTCCCAGTGTCCTGCCCACTGCCCTTCCACTGCTTTTTATCATTTCCTCTCCTGCCCTTTTTTCTAAGACTTTCATTGCTTTCCTCTGGCTCTTCTGAGTTTCCTATGCTGTCCACACTGCCACATGCCTGTCCACTTTGCAGCCTGACAACTCTGCTCCATGACAACTCTGGCTGGGTGAGAGAGCGAGGGTGTCCCAGCAGCCTGGCGGCCCCTTGTCTCACGATGGGCCCCAGCCCTCCGCCCAGAAGACACCCTGCCCAGCGCTGAACCTGGCTGAGGACCGGGAGCACGTGCCTCCTCTGGCTCTGGGCTCAGAAGATCCTCGTCCCTGTGTGTCTTCTCCGTTACACCCGCTAAATGACCTTAAGCATGTCACACTCTGGACCTGACTGCTCTTCTGGAAAACGGGAACAGTTAGAACATACCACTTAGAGCTGTGAAGATCAAAGGAGCCAAATACGTGGAATAGTGCTTTGCAAACTGCGAAGCACCATTCCAATGTGAAACACTGGTGTCCTTCAGACCCCAACACAGGCCTGGACATACAGCAGATGCCTACTGAATAACTGTGGAACAGTGGTTCTCAACTGGGGGCGACTCTGACACCCCAGGGGCCACTGGGTGATACGTGGAGACAGTTTTGTTTATCACAACTGGGTTCGGGGTGCTGGGGCATCTGACCGGTGGAGGCCAGGGATGCTGCTGAATGGCTTACAGGGCACAGGACAGCCCTCACAGCAAAGAATTATCTGGCGCCATACGTCAACAGTGCTGAGGTTCAGAAGTCTTGCTGTAGATGGCTGAAAGCGTGAAATTGTGTCTGTAGACACAGTTGTGATTTGTTGTTCCACTAAAGCAAAGGAGCCGTGGCCGGGGAGCTGACCATCAAGATACCCTGGTGACCGAGAGCAGGAACCTCCCAGGTTAAATAAGCTGGCCGTGCCAGGGTCTGATAAGTTGAAAACATTTTATTTCAATTCTATCCTCAGGAGGCAGCATAAATAATCACAGAAGACCACAGAGGTCAGTGGGGAAGAAAAAAAAGCTTCAGAAGTGTGGGGAAGAGGAGATGTAAGCTTACACAGTCTAGCTGCGGGGTCTGGGGGGTGAGGAGACCCTGCTTTAGCTGGCTGAGAGGGTGGAAGTCTCTTGGAGGACAAGCCCGAGGGGTCAGGGGGGCTTTCCCTGCCCAGGTCACTGGGGGGGCTTAGGGAGCCCCGCCTCTGTGGATGGATGTTCTGCAGGGCGGCCGTGGGACAAGCAGTGTGGAGCACAATGCATCTAGTAGGTCCTAGCTAATGAGTGGACACCCACTTCTTGATGCCTAGGCCAGATCTCACCCCTAAACTGTGACTCTTCTAAGAACAGTGTTCATGGACTCCGTCGGTAGTGACAAACGAAGGGAGAGAAAGAGGAAAAAAAAAGAAAATTGTATTAGACGAAGTGAAAGGTGGCATCTTCCAAGGTCCTGTGACCTTGGGCTGCTTTGCAGTTTCTTGATCTGCAAAGTGGGGAGAATGCTCCCTTCCTCTGGGAGCTGAGATGAGGCTCAAAGGGGATCCTAAGTGTCGAAGGGCTGTGTAAACTTTAAAGTGCTACACCCACGTGAGGGGCTGTGGTCACCCTACAAGTGTAAGGCTGACCGTGACTGAGAGAGCAGGGCCGAGACATGCACGCAGAGCAGCCCTGGGAGCCATCAGGCCCCTGCTCGGCCTCCCCAGGGCCAGCTCCACCCTTCTCAGCCTCAGCCTCCAGGAGGAAGAGGCCTCATCTCAGAGGGAGTCCCCTGGGAGGTGGGAGCAGAAGGTGGGGGCCAGGAGGACGTAGGGGCACTGAGTGTTAGGGGCCTCGACTGGGCAGTGAGACACATTGGCACTAGTGGTGTTGGGAGGCTCCCAGTCCTCTCCTCCACGGAGACTTGGGCCCTGGTGATGCCCCCGTGGGATTGGCATCTTGATGCAGTGGAAAGGGTCCGGGCCTGAGGTCTGCACACCCCTGGTCCTGGTCCTGGGTCCACTGTTCATCTGCTGGGTGACTTAGTGAAGTCACTACTCCATTGCAACCCTCAGTTCTGTCACTTGTAAAATGGAGACACGATTCCCTACCCTGCCTGCTTCACAAAGTCAATGGGAAAAGGGTGTTGGCCAGAGCTTTGAAGAGCATCAGGGGAAAGCAAGGGGGCATCATGGTCTTGGCCAGCGATCCTCTTAATTCCCTGAAGATAAGAGAGAGGGGGCAAGAGACAGGAAGGAGTTGGGCTGCTCGCAACCCTTGTCAGGTGAGTGGGCTTCCAGGGCTGCCGGGGGAGAGGGAGGTGGGGGTTGGGAGGGAGAACAGCTGATGCCGGCAATCCAGCCCTTACGGGGCGTTCATCAGGGCCACTGTGAGCCCCAGCAGGGAGCACGGAGACGTCCTGGCAGCCCCCTTTGCAGGGGAAAAGTTCACCCTCTAAGTCTCCTGGGGTCCTGGCTTCCCCCTCCGCTCCCTGGTCCACTGAGGGCACCCCTCGGGAAGTCCGAGGTCTTTGCCAGCCAAGGGGAAGCCGAGGCTCCTGGGGTGGCAGGGGAAGGGGCTGCCAGCCTGGGTCTCCGGGAGAGGCTGGGAGCTTTTGTTAGCATGAGGTCGAGAGGTCAAAGGTCAGCTTCCAGTTCTTGAGGTGGCAGGTGGGGTCCTCAGGCACTCCCCCAGCTCCAGTCCTGACTCTGTCTCTGGGGTCACCGGAGAAGGGGAAGTTAAGGGACGAGTAGAAAGAAGGGAGAGATCGGCTTAGAAAGCAGCTCAGCCGGGGAGCTAACAGTTCTTGGGGCTGTTGCGCAAGTTTTTCAGTTCCAGCTGTAGCTGCCGAATGCGGATGTCCTTCTGGGCCAGCTCCTCTTTCAACCTCCGAATCTCATCCTGCTGCCGGAAGAACATCCGGAGGAGCTGGGGTGGGTGAGAGAGGGGGCCGGTGAGCCAAAGAGAGCAGGTGAGAAGGTGACATTTCGAGGGGGCATCCAGACCCCCAACTCCACCCCCATGCCCCTTGCAGCCGCTGCCCTCCTGGCCCAGGCCTCCCACCCCTCCCCTGTTCCGGTGTCCCAGGTGACTCAGGTCACTGCCGCTCTCCCTTCTCCAGATTCAGCTCATGGCTCCCACCCACGTCCACCCCCAGCCCGCACCGTGAGGCAGAGGAGAAAAGCTCTGGCATATGCAGACCCGCCTCGGGCTCTGCCCCAGGGTCACAGAACTTCAGGGATGAGTCTGCACAGGCCAGTTTTCCAATATCCCAAGCTCACCCTTTTAGGGCTTCAAATCGAATACTTCATTTACCTACCACTCGGAATAGAGAGCTTTCTAAAATGTTTTGCATCCTCCCCTTAACGAAGCTCAGGATACAGAATGGAATCCAGCTTTTTTTCCTGCTGACAGAGGACTAGCACATCGCACCAAAGTCTGCACCAGCCGTCGCTGGAGTGGCCATGAGCAAAGCATGGGAATCTGACAGACCCTCGCTTACGTGGCTCCCTGGATTAACCAGCCTCTCCATTTCTTCCATAAAACAGACTGACTGACGCCCGCAAAACACAGCCTCCACAGGCTCCTGGAGGACCCCACACACTTGAGCTGAAAGTTACCAACAAGCAGTCGCGTTGGTCCTCAAACTGCTTACTGTGAGTTGCATCTGTTTTTGTATAATGATTGCACAGTTTAATTAAATATGACATAAACTGATGAAATAGGAATACAAAAAAAGAGTTGCTGTTTCTATAAATACTAAGTTGAATGCATTCGAGAATCTTGAAGAAGGGGGTGCTAAGAAAGTTGTTACTGAATTAGGTGTGGATGATATACACATAAAAGATTGGGGAATATTCTATATCTTGATTGCATGGTAGTGGTCACACAGCTGTAGGCGTATGTCAAAACTCACGGAACTGTACACTACAGAGGATGAATTATACCGTAGGTCAATTATACCTCAATAAACCTGTCTTAAAAAAAAAACCCTGGGGACTTCCCTGGTGGCCCAGTGGCTAAGACTCCACGCTCCCAATGCAGGGGACCTGGGTTCAATCCCCGGTCAGGGAACTAGATCCCACACACCACAACTAAGAGTTCGCATGCCGCAGCGAAGATCCCACATGGCATAACTAAGACCCGGAGCAGCCAAAAAAAAAAACAAAACAAAAAAAAACAAAACAAAAAAAAACCGGGGAAAACTTTGAAAAAACAAGGGCTTTGTTTCCAGATTGATTTTAAGTTCCACTTAAAAGAAACTGAAACTGGAAACCGGAGTTAAAGTGTGATTTATTTGACAAAGACATAGCAGATCCCAAAGAATCTGGGACGTCCTCAAAGAAAAGGTCTTGGTCCTACATCAAAACATGTGGAATGAAGGTATATGTTTTATATTTTAAATGAAAATAAATTGTTTAAAGAATATATATATATATATACATATATATATATATATATATATATATATATATATATCATTTTTGTGATTCTTTCCTTTAACTGACTTTATTTTTTCATTAACCAACAAACCCGTCCTGGTTACATCTGCTCAGAGGGATGCTGTGGTGTTTGCCCTGCACTAAGTGATTCTACACACTCCTGTGCCTTCCAAGTTCTCAAAGTTTCTTTGTATAATTTTTTGGATCTCCTTTTGTTTAAAAAACAGATTTACTGGGCTTCCCTGGTGGCGCAGTGGTTGAGAGTCCGCCTGCCAATTCAGGGGACACGGGTTCGTGCTCCGGTCCGGGAAGATCCCACATGCCGCGGAGCGGCTGGGCCCATGAGCCACGGCCGCTGAGCCTGCGCGTCCGGAGCCTGTGCTCCGCAACGGGAGAGGCCACAACAGTGAGAGGCCCGCGTACCGCAAAAAAACAAAACAAAACAAAACAAAAAAACATTTACTGAAGTGTAATTCATGTACCACAAATTTCACTCATTTTAAGTCAATTCAGTGAGTTTTAGTAAAATTACAGAGCTGTACAGTGATGTCTTCTCCCCTGTGTCAAGCTACCTGTTGTCTCTTCACACTTAGACCAATGTGCCTACTGTTCACAGCCCCATTATCTCATTGGTTGCTTCCAGTCTTCTGTGATTATTAAAATTGTGGGTAAAACCAGAGTAACAGTCTCTGAGCAAATTATTTTTCCCAACAAGCAAAGTATCCAGGCTGTAGTGTAGAGAGATTGTGGCATCTGTGCTGTCTGCTCAGAGACCCTTTAAAATATTTCTCCAGGTCCTCCATTCTGATTGATACGGACAAGTCCATAGCTAAAGGCTACTCGTTGTAACTGCTATTCACCCTGCCTTCTCCACACCCAGTACTAGAACCAACTTCAGGCTCTTGTTATGGCCCTGGGCTATCGCAGCAATTCAACTATGTCTACCTTCTCAAGGTACTTAAAAGAAAAAAAAAATTTTTTTTTAAATGGAAAACAAAAACAAGTACCCATCATCCAATTTCAGCAAATAACATGCAAGCACCCTTCTTTTTTTTTTTTTTTAACTTTTTGGCCATTCCACGTCACATGAGGGATCTTAGTTCCCTGACCAGGGATTGAACCTGCACCCCCTGCACTGGAAGCATGGGGTCTTAACTGCTGGACCACCAGGGAAGTCCCCATGTGACCACTCTTGCTTCGGCTTTACTCTTACCTACTTCCCCTGTACACCACCCTCCTCGTGATTATTTTGAAGCAAACCCCATTGATCACGGTCTCATCCAGCCTTAGAAATCTGAACATCCCTCTATAATGGCACAGAAACATATTTTATAGCAATTATCAATTTACCTGCCAGTTTCACCTTTAAGACTGTGAGGTCCCAGAGGTTAGGAATGGTCTTACTTTTATGAATAACAGCGATAATTATAAGTTGGTGTGACAAGAAAGCCTGTAAGATGGCCCCATGTTATCCTCTCCTTTCATGGGTAGACGGGACCTAGTAACTTGCTTCAAATGAATAGAATATGGCAGACATGATGGTATGTCATTTGCAAGGGGAGTTGACAAGAAGACTGTGGCTTCCATCTTGGACACCCTCTCTTCCTCACTGCCATGCTGTGAGCAGCCCTGTGGAGAGGTCCATATCGCAAGGACCTGAGGGAGGCATCCGGCCGACAGCCCTTGAGGGACTGAGACCCTTAGTCCAATGACCTGTGAGGAAATAAGTCTTGCCAGCAACCAAGTGAGTGAACCTGGAAGCAGATCCTTCCACAGGGGAGTCTTCAGATGTGACTGCAGCCCTGGCTGACAGTTCACACCCTCTTGAGAGACCTCGAGCCGCGGGCACCCACAGATACTCTGAGATAATAAATGTTTGGGATTTAAGCCCCTAAGTCTTGGGGTAATTTGTTACATGGTAATCGAGAGCTAATACAGTTAGCCTCTTTATGCATTTAATGTGAGCAGGAAGAGTGCTAGATACTGAGCAATGGTCTCTTTAATGCTCACAGCATTTCATATCCCCATTTTACCGTGAGGAAATAGACTTAGGGAAGTCAGGAAACATGTTCAGGCACAGACAGGAAATGAGAGAGCCAGGATCCAAATGCAGGTGGGTCCCTGCAGCCATCTCCACCACAGCTGCAACAAGCCCAATGCCTGGCACACGGTGGGCATTCCGTGAATCCTGGCTGAGCTGAACTACGCTGGTGCCAGGGACCGAGGGTGTGGTTGGAAGGAGAGGCCTCTGGGGGGCGTGGACAAGGCCCAGCTCTGGTTACCCCTGATGAGCTGCTCCCGTTCCAAATGGTACAAAGAGTACTTTCATCAACACGCAGCCTCTTCCACAAAAACAGGAAATCATCAGACCCTGCTGCTGCTGCCATGCCAGGGAGGAAAGCAGTGCTGTAATGCACGAGGCTGGCTCTCCCCATGAGCCAGGAATTTATAACTCCAGATGACAGCAACATTCTGAAATGGATTCACGAGGGGACACGTAACTCTGGGTTCGCGGGTATGAGGGGCATCAATAGCCCTACCATAGCCCAGCCTCTAGTTATTGGGGTCAGAGGCAATGGAAGCCAACAGCAGGCTACTTATGGTATTTGTCAGAGAAAGAAAATTGCCTCAGAACGGAACTAGCTTAAAGGCCTGAAGCCCATAATTGAAATGCAAAGGTCTCGCTCTGCCAGGATGTGTGGCAGCAATAACTTATATTCCTTACCTCATTCTCTGTCCTGGGTGGCACATTTTCTAATAAATCTATTCCGTTGACCACAACGCTCTTCTTTTCTTTGATGGGAGCCTTGAATACCATTTTGGGGGACTTCTTATAGCCTTCTTTCAAAGACATCAGCACAGGATCTAAGAAAGGCAAGGGACGTGTTCTCGCTGGCAATTCCATTGACTGTCAAGTGATGGTGGCTCTCACTTAACACCATGCCTGACAGTCGGCTGAGTGTGAGGGCAAGTTCAATGAGGAGGATATGCAAGGGGAAGGGGGTGGGCTCGACCGAATGCCAAGGTTGCAGGCTCCTAGCCTCTTCTGGGAAGCCCACCCCTTGCGGTACCTCGGTTGATGCCTCCCAGCCACTCATCGGGGGTCAGAGCTGGCTCTGTGCCCGGCGTCATGGGGTAAATGTCTTCCTGGTAGGAATCCGACTGCAGCGGGGGAAGCAGAAGAGTGGACAGATCGGGGGCTGCTGAGAAAGCCCGTGCTCTCCAGTCAGATTCTCCTCTTTGCTGACGTCCAACCGCATACCTGCTGCCCTGCCTCCGGCCTTTGTACTCACAGTGTCTCCCATTTGGAATTCCCACCTTGCCTTCCGTAGCCAGCCAAACTGTCCTCACCTTGGAGTGGCCTCCATCCCCCACCCCAATCCACAGGAAAAGGGCTCCTTCTTCCGGGCTCCGCCAGGCTTACAGTCAGTGGCGAGAAAGCTAGGCTTCAATGCCAGGGGCCCTTTGGAGCCAGCCCAGCCCCACTCACCCTCCGGGGCACGATCATGGAGATAGGCTCAATCAGGCCCTTCAGAGTCACCAGCTTGTAGAATCGGAACACCTCGCAGGCAGACACATCCAGCCCGTGCTTGGGCATAACCCCTGTGGACAGGCATACATACGGCTACGTGGGGTGCCGGGAATCCCGCCTCAGCACCCCTCCTTCCTGATGACCTTGGCCAGGGGAAAGGCACAGGTGGAGGGCACTAGGTTTGGAGGCAATGACCCATGCAGTAGACAGTAGGGGGCTGGGGGCTTCCTGAGTCAGGCTCTGTCTCTGGGTGGTAACTTCTCAAAGGAGCCCCATGGGCCGGACCTGCCTCACCAAGGGGCACGCTATAGATTTGGGGTCTTTGAGAACTGGAAGGGGCTGCAGAACTACTTGAATCTAAGCCATTCTTTTTACAGATGTGACTCTCGAGGGTCAGAGGGGAAGGGGCTTTTGCCCGAGGTCACACAGTGTTGTCACTGTATAAGCCACAGAGACAGACCATCACCTTCTGAAATGAACTGGTTTCCCGAAGCCTCTGTGCCCCCAGTCTTCAGAGAGAAAGAAGGAGGAAGAAAGCTTTCCCCGTGCACCCTAGACGTTTAAACGCAGCCCAAGACTGCCGTTCCGTCATGTGCCT
>RJWK010055014.1:0-14859 GCA_004363435.1 Platanista minor
TGGTGTGTTTCTCCTTGGATTTATCTTGTATGCGACTCTCTGTGCTTCATGGACTTAACTATTTCCTTTCCCATTTTAGGGAGATTTTCAACTATAATGTCTTCAATATTTTCTCAGTCCCTTTCTTTTTCTCTTCTTCTTCTGGAACCCCTATAATTCGAATGTTGGTGCATTTAATGTTGTCCCAGAGGTCTCTGAGTCTGTCCTCAGTTCTTTTCATTCTTTTTTCTTTATTCTGCTCTGCAGTAGTTATTTCCACTATTTTATCTTCCAGGTCACTTATCCGTTCTTCTGCCTCAATTATTCTGCTATTTAGCCCATCTAGAGTATTTTTTGTGTGTGTGGTACGCGGGCCTCTCACTGTTGTGGCCTCTCCCGTTGAGGAACACAGGCTCCGGATGCGCAGTCTCTGAGGCATGTGGTATCTTCCTGGACCGGGGCATGAACCCGTGTTCCCTGCATCAGCAGGCAGACTCTCAACAACTGCGCCACCGGGGAAGCCCTCTAGAGTATTTTTAATTTCATTTATTGTGTTGTTCATTGTTGCTTGTTTCATCTTTAGTTCTTCTAGGTCCTTGTTAATTCTATTTCCAAGGTTTTGGATCATCTTTTCTATCATTATTCTGAATTCTCTTTCAGATAGACTGCCTATTTCCTCTTCATTTGTTAGGTCTGGTGGGTTTTTATCTTGCTCCTTCATCTGCTGGGTGTTTTTCTGTCTTGTCACTTTACTTATCTTACTGTGTTTGGGGTCTCCTTTTTGCAGGCTTCAGGTTCGTAGTTCTCGTTGTTTTTGGTGTCTGTCCCCAGTGGCTAAGGTTGGTTTGGTGGGTTGTGTAGGCTTCCTGGTGGAGGGGACTCATGCCTGTGTTCTGTTCGATGAGGCTGGATGTTGTCTTTCTGGTGGGCAAGTCCACGTCTGGTGGTGTGTTTTGGGGTGTCTGTGGACTTATTATGATTTTAGGCACCCTCTCTGCTATTGGATGGCATTGTGTTCCTGTCTTGCTAGTTGTTTGGCATAGAGTGTCCAGCACTGTAACTTGCTGGTCATTGAGTGAAGCTGGCTGCTGGTGTTGAGATGGAGATTTATGGGAGATTTTCGCCGTCTGATATTATGTGGAGTTGGGAGGTCTCTTGTGGATCAGTGTCCTGAAGTTGGCTCTCCCACCTCAGAGGCACAGCACTGACCCCTGGCTGCAGCACCAAGAGCCTTTCATCTACACGTCTCAGAATAAAAGGGAGAAAAAGTAGAAAGAAAGGTAGAAAGAAAGAAAGGAAGGAGGTAAGGAGGGAAGGGAGGGAGAGAGGAAGGAAAGAAGGAAGGAAGGAAGAAAGAGGATAAAACAGAATAATGTTAGATAAAATAAAATATGGTTATTAAAATAAAAAAATAATTATTAAGATAGAAAATTTTTTAAAAGTTAATAAAAAAAATCCGCACAGATAGAACCCTAGGACAAATGGTGAAAGCAAAGCTATACAGACAAAATCTCCCACAGAAGAAAACACATACACACACTTAAAGAGGAAAAGGGGAAAAAATAATAAATCTTGATCTCAAAGTCCACCTCCTCAATTTGGGATGATTTGTTGTCTATTCATGTATTCCACAGACGCAGGGTACATCAAGTTGATTGTGGGGATTTAATCCGCGGCTCCTGAGGCTGCTGGGAGAGATTTCCCTTTCTCTTCTTTGATCGCACAGCTCCCAGGGCTCAGCTCTGGATTGGCCACGCCTCTGCGTGTAGGTCGCCGAGGGCGTCTCTTCTTCGCTCAGACAGGTAGGGGTTAAAGGAGCCGCTGACTCATGGACTCTGGCTCACTCAGACCGGGGGGAGGGAAGCGCACGCAATGCGGGGCAAGCCTGCAGCAGCAGAGGCCAGCAGGGCGTTGCACCAGTCTGAGGCGTGCTCTGTGTTCTCCTTGGGAAATTGTCCCTGGATCACGGGACCCTGGCATTGGCGGGCTGCACAGGCTCCTGGAGGGGAGGTGTGAAGAGTGACCTGTGCTCGCACACAGGATTCTTCTTTGGGGCAGCAGCAGCCTTAGCGTCTCAGGCCAGTCTCTGGGTTCTGTGCTGTTAGCCGCAACTCGATCCTGTCTCTGAAGCACCTTTAAGTGGCGCTCTTTATCCCCTCTCCTTGTGCACCAGGAAACAAAGAGGGAAGAAAAAGTCTCTTGCCTCTTCGGCAGGTCCAGACTTTTCCCGGACTCCCTCCCGGCTAAACATGGTGCACTAACCCCCTGCAGTCTGTGTTCACGCCTCCAACCCGTCCTCTCACTGCACTCTGAAAGAAGCCTGAGCCTCAGCTCCCAGCCCCACCTGCACCGGCGCGGGAGTAGACAAGCCTCTCTGGCTGGTGATTCCTGGTCGGCAGCGATCTTCTGTGCGGGAATCTCTCTGCTTTTCCCTCTGTGCCCCTGTTGCTGTGCTCTCCTCTGTGACTCCAAAGCTCCCCCCTCTGCCACCCTCAGTCTACACCCACAAAGGGGCTTCCTAGTGTGTGGAAACCTTTCCTCCTTCACAGCTCCCTCCCTCTGGTGCCGGTCCCGTACCTATCCTTCTGTCTCTGTTTTTTTTCTTTTTTCGTTTGGCATAGCCAGGTATGTGGGGAGTTTCTTGCCTTTTGGGAAGTCTGAGGTTTTCTGCCAGCCTTCAGTATGTGTTCTGTCAGAGTTGTTCCACGTGCAGGTGTATTTCTGGTGTATCTATGGGGAGGAAGGTGATCTTCGCGTCTTACTCTTCCGCCATCTTCTCTCTATCCCTCCTTAACTACCTTTATTAAGTGTAATGAATGCGTCACTGTTGGGCCCCCAGGAAATATTTCTTCTCATCTCTTGCCACCGTGTCTGAATTCCAAGAAGATCTGTTGGTTGTTCCACTGCTTTTTTTTTTTTTTTCCTTTGTGCTTCACCTGGTTTCCCTTGCTCCGAGGGCGTGGAGCTCAGAGGCCTGGCCTCAGGCACTTCAGATCAGAGCTCCCCCAGATTTGTTTTTTATGTTTTAACATAGTTGAACTTATCAATCTTCTCCTTTATAGTTTCACATTTGGGTTCTCCTTAAGAAGTCCTTGCCGACCCCAAGGTTGTAAAGATAGTCTCCTATTTTTATTCCCAAAAATTTTATAGAACTTGTTCTTAAAATGTCATACCCAGATCAGCATCACCTGGGAAATTGTTAAAAATGAAAACTCTTGGGTGCCATACCAGAACTATTCAGTTAGAATTGCTGTGTAAAGGCTTAAAATTCTGTGCTTTTAACAAGCCCTCTAGATGACTCTGATGCACACTAAAATTTGAGAAAAATTATTATTTGGGGTTTTGCATTGATTTTTGTATAGAGTGGGAAGTAAAAATACAATTTCATTTTTTCTATGTGAATATCCATTTTCTCAGCATTATATATAAATTTTTACAAATATCTGAACTGCGTCTCACAAATTTTGATATACTGTGTTTTTCATTTAATCCAGTTCAAAATATTTTCTAATTTCTCTTCAGATTTCCTTTTAACCCATGTTAATTAATTTCAAAATATTTGTGGATTTTCCAGATATTTTGTAGTTGTTTCCAGTTTCATTTTATTAATTTAGAGACCTTACTTGATATGACTTCAATTCTTGTAAACAAGATTTTGGTCCCAAATATGGTCACACTTGGTGTCTATTTCCATGTGCTTTGAAAAAGAAAACAAAAAACTGTGTATTCGGCTGTTTTTCTGGTGGATTGTTTTATAAAATCAACTGCATCAAGTTGATGGATAGTACTCATTAAAATGTTTATATTTTTACTTATTTACTAACTGTTGTATCAATAATTAGAGGGGTATTAAAGTCCCCAGCTATAATTGTGCATTTGTTTATTGCTCCTTTCAGTACTACCAGTTTATTTTTATTTATTTATTTATTATTATTATTATTATTATTTAATATCTTTATTAGAGTATAATTACTTTACAATGGTGTGTTTGTTTCTGCTTTAAAACAAACTGAATCAGTTATACATACACATATGTTCCCATATCTCTTCCCTCTTGCATCTCCCACCCTCCCACCCTTCCTATCCCCCCTGTCTAGGTGGTCACAAACCACCTAGCTGATCTCCCTGTGCTATGCAGCTACTTCCCACTAGCTATCTATTTTACATTTGGTAATGTATATATTTCCATGCCACTCTCTCATCTTGTCACAGCTTAACCTTCCCACTCCCCATATCCTCAAGTCCATTCTCTAGTAGGTCTGCATCTGTATTCCAGACATGCTCCTGGGTTCTTCATGAATTTTTTTTTTAGATGCCATATATATGTGTTAGCATAATGTATTTGTTTTTCTCTTTCTGACTTACTTCACTCTGTATGAGAGACTCTAGGTCCATCCAACTCACTACAAATAACTCAATTTCGTTTCTTTTTATGACTAATATTCCATTGTATATATGTGCAAAATATTCTTTATCCATTCATCTGTGGATGGAAACTTAGGTTGCTTCCATGTCCTGGCTATTGTAAATAGAGCTGCAATGAACATTTTGGTACATGACTCTTTTTGAATTATGTTTTTTTCTGGGTATATGCCCAGTAGTGGGATTGCTGGGTCATATGATAGTTCCATTTGTAGTTTTTAAGGAACATACATACCATTCTCCATAGTGACTGTATCAATTTACATTCCCACCAACAGTGCAGGAGGGTTCCCTTTTCTCCACACCCTCTCAGCATTTATTGTTTCTAGATTTTTTCATGATGGCCATTTTGACCAGAGTGAGATGATATCTCATTGTAATTTTGATTTACATTTCTCCAATGGTTAATGATGTTGAGCATTCTTTCGTGTGTCTGATGACCATCTGTATATCTTCTTTGAATAAATGTCTATTTAGGTCTTCTGCCCATTTTTAGGTTGGGTTGTTTATTTATTTGTCATTGAGCTGCATGAGCTGCTTGTAAATTTTGGAGATAAATCCTTTGTCACTTGCTTCATTTGCAAATATTTTCTCCCATTCCCAGGGTTGTCTTTTGGTCTTGTATATGGTTTCCTTTGCGGTGCAAAAACTTTGAAGTTTCATTAGGTCCCACTTGTTTATTTTTGTTTTTATTTCCATTGCTATAGGAGGTGTGTCAAAAGGGATCTTGCTGTGATTTATGTCGTAGAGTGTTCTGCCTGTGTTTTTCTCTAAGAGTTTGATAGTTTCTGGCCTTATATTTAGGTGTTTAATCCATTTTGAGCTTATTTTTGTATATGGTGTTAGGGAGTGTTCTAGTCTCATACTTTTACATGTACCTGCCCAGTTTTCCCAGCACCACTCATTGAAGAGGCTGTCATTTATCCACTGTATATTCTTGCCTCCTTTATCAAAGTTAAAGTGACCATATGTGAGTGGGTTTATCTCTAGCCTTTCTATCCTGTTCCATTGATTTATATTTCTGTTTCTATGCCAATACCATACTGTCCTGATTACTGTAGCTTTGTAGTAAAATCTGAAGTCAGGGAGCCTGATTCCTCCAGTTCAATTTTTCATTCTCAAGATTGCTTTGGCTATGTGGGGTCTTTTGTGTTTCCATACAAATTGTGAAATTTTTTGTTCTAGTTCTGTGAAAAATGGCGATGGTAGTTCGTTAGGGATTGCATTGACTCTGTAGATTGTTTTGGATAGTAGAGTCATATTCAAAATGTTGATTCTTCCAATCCAAGAACATGGTATATATCTCCATCTATTTCTATCATCTTTAATTTCTTTCAACAGTATCTTATAATTTTCTGTATACAGGTCTTTGGTTTTCTTAGGTAGGTTTATTCCTAGATATTTTATTCCTTTTATTGCAATGGTAAATGGGAGTGTTTTCTTGATTTCACTTTAAGATTTTTCATCACTAGTGTATAAGAATGCCAGAGATTTCTGTGCATTAATTTTGTATCCTGCTACTTTACCAAATTCATTGATTAGCTCTAGTAGTTTTCTGGTAGCATCTTTAGGACTCTCTGTGTATACTATCGTGTCATCTGCAAACAGTGACAGCTTTACGTCTTCTTTTCCGGTTGGGATTTATTTTACTTGTATTTCTTCTCTGATTGCTGTGGCTAAAATTTCCAAATCTATGTTGAATAAGAGTGGTGAGAGTGGGCAACCTTGTCTTGTTCCTGATCTTAGTGGGAATGGTTTCATTTTTTTCACCACTGAGTATGATGTTGCCTGTGTGTTTTTCATATATGACCTTTATTATGTTGAGGAAAGTTCCCTTTATGCCTACTTTCTTTAGGGTTTTTATCATAAATGTGTGTTAAATTATGTTGAAAGCTTTCTGTGCACCTATTGAGGTGATCACATGGTTTTCCTCCTTCAATTTGTTAATATGGTGTATCATGTTGATTGATTTGCATATATTGAAGTATCTTTGCATTCCTGGAATAAACCCACTTGATCATGGTGTATGATCCTTTTAATGTGAGGGTGCATTCTGTTTGCTAGTATTTTGTTGAGGATTTCTGTATCTATGTTCATCAGTGATATTGGCCTATAATTTTCTTTCTTTGTGACATCTTTGTCTGGTTTTGGTATCGGGGTGATGGTGGCCTCGTAGAATGAATTTGGGAGTGTTCCTACCTCTGCTATATTTTGGAAGAGTTTGAGAAGAATAGGTGTTAACTCTTCTCTAAATTTGTGATAGAATTCGCCTGTGAAGCCATCTGGTCCTGGGCTTTTGTTTGTTGGAGGATTTTTAATCACAGTTTCAATTTCAGTGCTTTTGACTGGTCTGTTCATATTTTCTGTTTCTTTCTGATTCAGTCTTTGCAGGTTGTGCATTTCTAAGAATTTGTCCGTTTCTTCCAGTTTGTCCATTTTATTGGCATAGAGTTGCTTGTAGTAATCTCTCATGATATTTTGTATTTCTGCTGTGTCAGGTGTTACCTCTCCTTTTTCATTTCTACTTCTATTGATTTGAGTCTTCTCCCTTTTATTCTGGATGAGTCTGGCTAATGGTTTATCAATTTTGTTTATCTTCTCAACGAACCAGCTTTTACTTTTATTGATCTTTGCTATCGTTTCCTTCATTTCTTTTTCATTTATTTCTGATTTGATCTTTATGATTTCTTTCCTTCTGCTAACTTTGGGGTTGTTTTGTTCTTCTTTCTCTAATTGCTTTAGTGCAAGGTTAGGTTGTTTATTAGAGATTTTTCCTGTTTCTTAAGGTAGGGTTGTATTGCTATAAACTTCCCTCTTAGAACTGCTTTTGCTGCATCCCATAGGTTTTGGGTCATTGTCTCTGCATTTTCATTTCTTTCTACTTATTTTTTGATTTCCTCTTTGATTTCTTCAGTGATCATTTGGTTATTAAGTAGTGTATTGTTTGGCCTCCATGTGTTTGTATTTTTTACAGATCTTTTCCTGTAATTGACATCTAGTCTCATAGCATTGTGGTAAGAAAAGATACTTGAAACAATTTCAGTTTTCTTAAATATACCAGGGCTTGATTTGTGACCCAAGATATGATCTATCCTGGAGAATGCTCTATGATCACTTGAGAAAAATGTGTATTCTGTTGTTTTTGGATGGAATGTCCCATAAATATCAATTAAGTCCATCTTGTTTAATGTATCATTTATGCTTGTGTTTCCTTATTTATTTTCATTCTAGATGATCTGTCCATTGGTGAAAGTGGGGTGTTAAAGTCCCCTACTATGAATGTGTTACTGTCGATTTCCCCTTTTATGGCTGTTAGTATTTGCCTTATGTACTGAGGTGCTCCTGTGTTGGCTGCATAAACATTTACAGTTGTTATATCTTCTTTTTGGATCCACCCCTTGATCATTATGTAGTGTCCTTCTTTGTCTCTTGTAATAGTCTTTATTTTAAAGTCTATTTTGTCTGATACGAGAATTGCTACTGTAGCTTTCTTTTGGTTTCCATTTCCATGTAATATCTTTTTCCATCCCCTCACTTTCAGTCTGTATGTGTCCCTAGGTCTGAAGTGGGTCTCTTGTAGACAGCATATATATGGGTCTTCTTTTTGTATCCATTCAGCCAGTCTGTGTCTTTTGGTGGGAGCATTTAATCCGTTTACATTTAAGGTGATTATCGATATGTATGTTCCTATTCCCACTTTCTTAATTGTTTTTGGTTTGTTACTGTAGGTCTTTTCCTTCTCTTGTGTGTCTTGCCTAGGGAAGTTCCTTTAACATTTGTTGTAAAGCTGGTTTGGTGATGCCAAACTCTCTCAGCTTTTGCTTGTCTGTAAAGATTTTAATTTCTCCATCAAATCTGAATTAGATCCTTGCTGGGTAGAGTAATTTTGGTTGCAGTTTTTTCTCCTTCATGACTTTAAATATGTCCTGTCAGTCCCTTCTGGCTTGAAGAGTTTCTGCTAAAATATCAGCTGTTAACCTTATGGGGATCCCCTTGTGTGTTATTTGTTGTTTTTCCCTTACTGCTTTTAATATGTTTTCTTTGTATGTAATTTTTGATAGTTTGATTAGTATATGTCTTGGCGTGTTTCTCCTTGGATTTGTCCTGTATGGGAGTCTCTGTGCTTCCTGGACTTGATTAACTATTTCCTTTCCCATATTAGGGAAGTTTTCAACTATAACCTCTTCAAATATTTTCTCAGTCTATTTCTTTTTCTCTTCTTCTGCAACCCCTATAATTCGAATGTTTGTGCATTTAATGTTGTCCCAGATGTCTCTGAGACATTTCTCAGTTCTTTTCATTCTTTTTTCTTTATTCTCCTCTGCAGTAGTCATTTCCACTATTTTATCTTCCAGGTCACTTATCCGTTCTTCTGAGTCAGTTATTCTGCTATTGATCCCATCTAGAGTATTTTTAATTTCATTTATTGTGTTTTTCATCATTTCTTATTTCATCTTTAGTTTTTCTAGGTCATTTTTAAATGTTTCTTGCATTTTATCTATTCTATTTCCAAGATTTTGCATCATCTTTACTATCACTATTCTGAATTCTTTTTCAGGTAGACTGCCTATTTCCTCTTCATTTGTTAGGTCTGGTGGGTTTTTATCTTGCTCCTTCATCTGCTGTGTCTTTTTCTGTCTTCTCATTTTGCTTATCTTACTTTGTTTGTGGTCTCCTTTTTGCAGGCTGAAGGTTCCTAGTTCCTGTTGGTTTTGCTGTCTTTCCCAAGTGGCTAAAGTTGGTTCAGTGGGTTGTGTATGCTTCCTGGTGGAGGGCACTAGTGCCTGTGTTCTGGTGGATGAGGCTGGATCTTGTCTTTCTGTTGTGCAGGTCCACATCTGCTGGTGTGTTTTGGGGTGTCTGTGGACTTATTATGATTTTAGGCAACCTCTCTGCTAATGGGTGTGTTTGTATTCCCGTCTTGCTAGTTGTTTGGCATAGGGTGTCTAGCACTGTAGCTTGCTAGTCGTTGAGTGAAACTGGGTGCTGGTGTTGAGATGGAGATCTCTGGGAGATTTTCACCTTTTCATATTATGTGGAGCTGGGAGGTCTCTTGTGGACCAGTGTCCTGAAGTTGGCTTTCCCACCTCAGAGGCACAGCACTGACTCCTGGCTTCAGCAAGAAGAGCGTTTCATCCACAAGGCTCAGAATAAAAGGGAGAAAATGTAGAAAGAAAGAAAGAGAGAAAGAAAGAAGGAAAGAAAGAAAGAAAGGAAGGAAATAAGGAAGGAAGAACGAAAGGAAGGAGGGAAGGAAGGAAAGAGGGAAAGGAGGAAGGAAGGGAGGAAGGAAGAAAGAATGGAAGAAGGAAAGATGAGGATAAAATAGACTAATGTAAGATAAAATAAAATAAAGTTATTAAAACAAAAAAATAATTATTAAGATATTTTTTTCTTTTAAGTTAAAAAAAAAAAGGATGGATAGAACTCTAGGACAAATGGTGAAAGCAAAGCTACAGAGACCAAATCTCACCCAGAAGAATATACATATACACTCACAAAAAGAGGAAAAGGGGAAAAAAATCATAAATCTTGTTCTCAAAGTCCACCTCCTCAATTTGGGATGATTCGTTGTCTATTCAGGTATTCCAGAGATGCAGGGTACATCAAGCTGATTGTGGAGATTTAATCCACTGCTCCTGAGGCTGCTAGGAGAAATTTCCCTTTCTCTTCTTTGTTCACACAGCTCCCGGGTCTCAGCTTTGGGTTTGGCCCCACCTGTGCATGTACGTTGCCGGAGTGCATCAGTTCTTCACTCAGACAGCACGGGGTTAAAAGAGCCGCTGACTCAGGGGCTCTGGCTGGGGTGAGGGAGAGGCACGGAGTGTGTGGCGAGCTGCAGTGGCAGAGACCAGCGGGACATTGCAGCAGCCTGAGGCGCTCCATGCTTTCTACCGGGAAAGTTGTCCCTTCATCCCGGGTCCCTGGCAGTGGCATGCTGCACAGTCTCCCCAGAAGGGAGGTGTGGATAGTGACCTGTGCTCGCACAGAGGCTTCTTGGTGGTGGCAGCAGCAGCCCTATCATCTCATGCCCATCTCTGTGGTCTGTTCTGTTAGCCGCAGCTCACGCCCATCTCTGGAGCTCCTTTAAGCAGTGCTTTTAATCCCCTCTCCTTGGGCACCAGGAAACAAAGAGGGAAGAAAAAGTCTCTTGCCTCTTCGGCAGGTCCAGACTTTTCCCTGGACTCCCTCCCAGCTAGCCGTGGTGCACTAACCCCCTGCAGTCTGTGTTCATGCTGCCAACACCAGTCCTCTCCCTGTGCTCAGAAGGAAGCCCAAGCCTCAGCTCCCAGCCCCGCCCGCTCCAGCGGGTGAGCAGACAAGCCTCTTGGGCTGGTGAGTGCCAGTTGGCACCGATCTTCTGTGCGGGAATCTCTCTGCTTTGCCCTCTGCAACCCTGTTGCTGTGCTCTTCTCTGTGACTCCGAAGCTTCCCCCCTCTGCCACCCGCAGTCTCCACCCGCGAAGGGGCTTCCTAGTGTGTGGAAACCTTTCCTCCTTCACAGCTCTCTGCCACTGGTTCAGGCCCCATCCCTATTCTTTAGTCTCTGTTTATTTTTTTTTCTTTTGCCCTACCCAGGTACGTGGGGAGTTTCTTGCCTTTTCGGAGGTCTGAGGTCTTCTACCAGCGTTCAGTAGGTGTTCTGTAAGAGTTGTTCCACGTGTAGATGTATTTCTGGTGTATCTGTGGGGACAATGGTGATCTCCGCGTCTTACTCTTCTGCCATCTTCTCCTAGAGTCAGAGTTATGTTTCTTATTCTCTGTTTTATACTAGGCAATTTAATAAACATTCTTAGACTCAGTTTCCTAATCCATAAAGTGGGAATAATGATAAGTTGCTATGAAGGATAAATTAGATAATGCACATAGTGTTCTTAGTAATGTTAGGTGTTCCAAAAACGTTGGCTAATCTTATTTTAATAGGTATAACCCCTGCAGAACCTATGAGGATGTCTAATTAACAATTTTTAGGTCTATGCTTTAAGTTTTGTATATAGCCATCACTCGATAATCTTTATCAAAGGAAAAAAAATCTATAGATAATGGAAAATAATGGGTGTTCTCCAAACATGCATATTTGTCTTAAAATACAGCCAGACATGCATGTTTTCCGTCTTTTCCTGTGTATCTGCCTTCTGTCCCTGCTGCTTGCAGTGCAGCAGCCTGGGGGTAGGGAGGATTGAAAGATGAATGTATGCAGTGAGGGGAATTAGGGTCAGAGCAAGAGAAGGGAGAAGAGTGAAGAGGACACAGGTAGACAGGATGTAAAGAGCTCTGAGATCTCCTGACTTCATCAGTATATGTCATTCAAGAACATACACATAATTTCAGAGCAATCTTGTCAGGAGTTTTCGAGTGAATCAGTTCCATTCTTACCACTGTGTGTTTCCCAGGATACAGACAAAGGATACGTGAGAAAGGCAAAAGAAAGAATGTGAAATGTAATGCAGTTCATGCATTAACCTTTTCTATCTCCTAGCTTCTTGAAAGTGCCTTCACATGTAATTGGCTGAAGAAGCTGTGCAATGGAGGAAGGTCAGGGAGTGTCAAAATGAGTAGGAGAGAGAAATCTGCCAGCATTTGAGAAATGAAGCATAAATAAGAGAGTTCTGTCAATCAACGTTTCTGAAGTTTCTTTTTCCATTTAACAGCCACCACCAAGCAACAAAATACTTCTGAGTTCAGTTGAGTAGATGAGCTGTAAATCCTGTCTCTTCTACACTTGAAGGCAGAAAGAACTGTAGTCAAACAACTGCAACTGCAGTTTGAATAAAAACATGGTCAAAGATAAGGTTCTGTAAAAAGGAAAATCATTTGCAGAAAACAAGAAAGCAAAAAAGAACAGAAAGAAATGGACAAATCCATTTAAAGAGAATATAATCAAAACTTAGCAGCAGCCTCTCATAGTTTTCTTTGAAATTGAGATAAAGTATGTGAAGCAAGGAACTCATTGTCCTGCTCCTAGCCAGTAATTCATACAGAACAGAAACTGGGAATGGGAAGGGGCTACCTAGAGAATTGTAAGCCAGAGACAAACCCATTAGTTAGTACCACTTACTGTTTACATAAGGGGGAGCATTTGAAAGATTCCCAGTATGTTTTAGAAGCCCTTTCACAGCTCACGTACTAAATGCACAATTGGCCACAGAGGATTTTCTTCCATTATAATATGCTTTGCATTTCAGACACTCAAACTGAGAATGCCAAAAGACAGAGATCACTCCAGAGAGAAATAAGCATCATCTTCAGGTTAAAAATGAAACAACAGCAACAGAAGGTAGATGAAACATTTTAAGCATGGCAAGTACTTCAATACAATTGAGACTAGCTTGTTTTAGTTTAGTTGTTTTTTTTTTTTTTTCAGTGAGTAGAAAGATCACTTTGAACTAATTTTTCTTTGAGTAAATCATCCGAAACCCTGTATGTGGGACTTCCCTGATGGTCCAGTGGGTAAGACTCACACTCTTAATGTAGGGGCCCTGGGTTTGATCCCTGATCGGGGAACAAAGATCCCACATACTGCAACTGAGTCCACATGCTCTACAGCCCACCCCGCAACTAGAGAAGCCTGCATGCTGCAATGAAGACCCAGCACAGCCAAAATAAATAATAAATAAATAAATTTGAAATAAAAGCCCCTGTATGTATGTTTTCCTTCTCAATGATCTTTTTCCTTTTTCTAACTTTAGAAAAACCTACATCAATAAGGGTAAACACATGTAAGGCTTACTGTGTTTAGGGAGCATCTACAATATGCCAGTTATTGGGCTAGAGGATGTGTGTGTGTATGTGTGTGTACATATATACACCTTTCTTTATCTTCACGGTACACCTATGAGGTAGGTGCCATGGTTATCCTCTTTTCACAGATGAGGATGCTGAACCGAAGATAGCTTATTTAACATCTCTGAAATCACACAGTTAGGAAACAGGAGACTTTCAATTTGAACCTGGATCTGTCTGACTCCAAAACTCATGTTTTTAATTACAACTGCCTCTCCAGCCTGGCTGCTGCAGCCATCAATGTTCGCACATTAGTGACCATTAACAACAGCTTGTCAGTATGTATGTGGTTAAAAGATTTCATATTTCCACAGCCTCTCGCTGACAGAAATGTCTGCCTTCCTCCTCACTCCTCCTTTCTGCCAGCTCATCTGTGTGCTCATATACTCCTTTCAGTAATCCAGTCTAAAGTTATCCCAATGGAGCTTTCCACTGGGAACCAGGAAGGATTTCAAGAACTCTCACCAGCTTTTTCTTAGATCAACTGACACAAATCCAGCTCTCTCAATTACTACCATGGAAGCACAGGGATAAAGAAGATGACTATATACAGGTACTTCTACTACGTAGGAACTGAGTAGCCTAGAAGGATGAATTCATTTCCTTAATGATTTAATTTGTTCCCACAGAAGAGCTTATATATGCAGAATGAGCACTTGATTATATCCCAGCTCATGCCATATATCTGCATGTGTCATTCTTATTTTATCTAAAAGACTGTGAGCTCTTTGAGAGCAGGAAAGGTGCCTTAAAATTTTTTTGTATCTTCCTTCCCCTAACCCATGGCATAGTGTTGCACAAGGACTTGACTTGGTTGATTGAGAAAGAGAATAATAAAAATACTTTTCCAGTTGGCTTTTGCTGGATGAAATCACTCTAAAATTTAGTGACTTCTATCAACAACCTTTAATTTAGTTCATGACTCTGCATGTTGGGAATTTGTGCTGGGCTTAGCTGGGCAATTCTTCTGATTTGTGCTGGACTCGATCATTTGTATGCAATCAGCTGCTAGTCAACCAGGCAGTTCTGCTTTGTGGGTTGGTTGGCTGTTGGCTCTGGCAATGGGGGTAACTAGGCATGTGTTTCTCATTATCCAGTAGACTGGTCTGGCACAATTCTGTAAGTGAAAGTTAAAGTGTACAGGACTTCTTGAGGTCTAGGATCAAAACTGGCTCAATGCTATTGCTGTCATATTTTATTCAAGCAAGAACCAGAGGTGTCTAATATCCATATATTGATGGAGAAAGCTGAGAAATTGTAATTTATCAGAAATTGTTCAAAATTATTGAGCAACTGTTTTGTGCAAAGTACTTTTAAAGCTATATTCATATTAACTCTGCTTGGAAAACTCAAATAACTTACTCAAAGTCACACAAATTAGTGACTCAGATCTGTTTGAATCTAAATACAGTGTTTTTCCTACCACTCACCACTTTCTCTCAATTAAAGACTTAGAGTAAGATAATATACCTCAGTCAACTTGCTCAACTGATCATTTTAAGCAACACTTATTTGACTATCATAGCTTAAAACTTAAATAATTTTTCTTTATAATTTTAAATGCATTTTACATAATTTTTCATAGCTTGGCCATTGAAGTTAGATAGACCTAGTCCAAACCTTGGCTCCCCACTTACTAGCTCTGGGAAAATAACATCTTTAAATATATATATA
>RJWK010055015.1:0-14859 GCA_004363435.1 Platanista minor
GAGATCTATGGGAGATTTTCACCCTTTGATATTATGTGGAGTTGGGAGGTCTCTTTTGGACCAGTCTCCTGAAGTTGGCTCTCCCACCTCAGAGGCACAGCACTAACTCCTGGCTGTGGCACCAACAGCCTTTCATCCACACCAGGTACTTGGGGAGTTTCTTGCCTTTTGGGAAGTCTGAGGTCTTCTGCCAGTGTTCAGTAGATGTTCTGTAGGAGTTGTTCCACTTGTAGATGTATTTCTAGTGTATCTGTGGGGAGGAAGGTGATCTCCGTGTCTTACTCTTCTGCCATGTTCTCTATCTCCTACAGGTACATTTTTATACACTCTGACTATATAAGCTCATATTGCCTTAGTTTTTATCAATCTGAATAAATAAATACATACATACATACATAAATAAATAAATAAAAACTCACTTGGAAAAGTTATCCTTTCTTTTCTCATCAGAGACATTTTGTATTTATTCATTCATTCAACATACATACATTGTGGTTTACTAATCTAATTCAGTAATTGAATAAGCTTTTGCTGTTCATCTACCTGCATGTGTTTCCTATGCTAGCCCCTGAGAATTCAAAAAGAAAAGGCACAATCCCACCTCTGGTAGTCCCTATTCTAGGAAATAAAGAGAATAGTAATCTGATAGAGTGCCATTACTTCTGCAGTGTTGGCATAAAAGTTTTGAGTAGAACTCAGAGAGCTAGAAGCCTGTTGATTGTAATCTCCCAATGAAACTGCCCATGATGTCAGATGACCTAATTTGCAGTCCACTCAAGCAGACTGCTTAAAGCCTAAGAGAATGGCAGAATCTGGCTCAATAATTTGATGTTGGATTCCAAAAGGGCTTAGCAGCTCAACATTGTTATGGATAAATTTTCATTTCAAGGTTTAGACCATCTGTCCACTTATTTCTCAATGAACAGTTCACTTCATGGAAACAACTCTTTATTTTTTCAATTATACTCTACCTATTAAATGACACACATCAAATCAAGTACAGAGCTAACTTCAGAAATGTAGAAAATATAAGCTTCTGATTTAATAATAGCATTGTGGAAATATTTTGACAACTAACTCAAAGGTTATTTTCTTATAATAATAATAAGAAATTGTATGTAATTAAAAAAAAATAGGCAGTGTAAAATCCTCTTATGTTTGAAATAAAGGTGACAAGGTGAAAGTCAAATAACACATTTGAGTCTTAGACAGGTATATTTCCAGTAGTGGTCCCTGATGAGTGACTGACAAGCAGAGAGGAAGAAATAAATATGTATGTGAAGGATTTCAATTATTCACGTTTCTTAGGAGGAAGCTCAGTTTAACCTAATGGCATCTCATTTACTATCTGTTACACTTGGACCAGGTGGTCAGCAGGTCTAGAGAAGAGAGTGTCTTTTTCAAAAAAACCCCTTCACCATAGAGAATACAGGAATGGACAGCTTCACAACAGTTCCTAGGAGGAAAGGAAAGGCTGAAAATTCCATATTGCTTTGAATATACAATAGTCAAGTGCATTTGAGTAACATAACTAAATTTATTATGATAAAACCATGAATTATGTTTGCTCCACATTTGCAATTGTATGGTACAACAGATGGTGAAGATTTACAGAAACATTTATATTCTGGATAAGACAAGTTTAATAAATTTGTCGATGGGAGGCTCTGGGGCTATGGGAAAATATTTACATGCCAAATAAGATGGTAGTTAGTTATAAGAGAAGGCACAGACCCAGAGAAGGGGATTTTCACATTTCCATTATCAAATCCTGAATGCTGAAGATTTTTTTGCAAAGGTTTTTATTGTTGTGAGTACTCTAGATAGTTTCCAAATTTGTTTCACTGAAGCCCACATATTATGCCAAGAGTAGATCTTCCAGAAAAGATGTCTATGGACAAAACTGCAAAACTTCTGTCTTTGAACTTTCCCTAAACTCAGTAGCATCAGGTTATCTGAGGTTTGGCTTCTCTTTAAATATAAGGAACGAAAAGTTTTTCAAATCAGAATCAGCCCCAATCTCAGCTCTCACGGCTTTTTCAAGTCACACAAACCATATACTTCACTTAGCAAGTCACTTATTTATTCATTCATTGAAACAAACAAACACAAATTTATTCAACATTTCCTATTCCAATAGCATAATAGTAAATTTTATATTTTTTATATTGGGGAAAAAAGTTTATTCCCTAAACATTTTATTAACACAGTAAGAATCCAGAATCCTCTTTAGAATGGATTTAGCTTCACCAGTAAAATTCTCTCTTGATTTACCTATGACTGAATTTTCTCTTTTGCAGTGAAAAGCACAGTAATCAGATTACTAAAATATATTTTAAATAGCCAGTAAAATTTCATTGAAGCAAACAAATAAAAACATTGCAGTTTTAAGAAAAATGTTAAGTTAATCTTGCTTGTAAGAGTAGTTTTAATGCTGTACACCAAATCCTAAAATTTCTGTAAGAACCATTTCATAAAACTATACATCAAACCAGGGCTACATGATGCCTTTTTAAGTGAATTGTGTGGGTCAAAATTCTAACCTCCTAGTTTCCTAATTTAAATGGTTTGATAATGCCGAGAACCACCCAGCTAGCAAAGGATGGGAATTAGATGGCCCTCTATCTCTGTCTGAGCTGTTTCTCTTTAAGTTTCTCTCTAAGCATCTCTGCTATACTTTGCTAAAAATACTGCCTATCCTCGCTTTCTTATGGGTAGGCAGCACCTCATACTCAGAGTTATTTCATTTCAGTAATGGCACCAACAAGGGTTCAGCTGCTGTTAAATTTCTGGAATATGTTTCAATTTTCTTCCACTTTTAAATATTAATATCCTACTTGTTTTAACCCCAGCGCTCTGGCTGAGACAAAACTTTGAAATTCTATTTTCCTTAACATTGATCAGACTGCAGGATTGGCAACACCACACCACTGGCACTAGTTTTTTGGTCTCTGATGCTCTCACTAATAGATTTTCCATCTGTTATTCTGTCATCTTATTGGTGTATAATTATATTACTTTATGTGGCAGTGGACTTGAGGCAGGAGACAGATGAGACCCCAGGGCAAACGGTTTGAGTTTGTTTCTTGTGGACCGATATTCCAAGCCTGGAATAACAGGACAATTGAGAGAGGAGACTGGGCCCTGCCCAGATAGAAGATGAGACCACATATTCCTCATTCTTGAAGTCAGGAGACCTCCCCACCTACACATGCACAAAAAGGCTCCTTGGAGGTCAAAAGGGGAGTGATGCTAGTTGCCAAACCTACCCATAGGCCTCTTTGGTGGAATCCATCTTGGCTAAGAGATGTGCACGCACACATAGGAAAATCCTGAAATACACCAAATGTGGACTCTGAACCAGGCAAATTAAAATGATTGGTCAAAGGGAACACGAAAGAAATGGCCCATAAAAATGACTCAAACTGCCACGAGGGCGCAACTCTCACTCTGAGCTCACCCATGTGTCTATCCACACATATTATACTTCTTCTTTTTTTTTTTTTCCTAATACTTTACTTGTTTCACTACTTTCTGTCTTTGTGGGAATTCTTTTCTGCAAAGGCATAGGGTCAGGGCCTTGTCACTGACCACTGGTCTAGTGGCTAGGATTCGGTGCTCTCACGGCCACAACCAGACCTCAGTCACTGGCCAGGAACTGAAACCCTGCTTCAAGCCACTAAAGGCTGAGGCCACCTGAGATCAGACTGAGTCACTGAAGACAGAGTCTCCAGCTACACCCTGAAGGGTAATTTAGTTAGAAACCTGCCCCATTCAATATCTCATACATTGTGTGTTTACTTCAGCAGTAAACTAAAAATGATAAGATTCCTAATATTAAGACTACATAAAGCACACAAGCTTCAAAGCAATTTTAATATGTAAAATACTCCAAATATTATACTGCAATACTGTTGTTTGAGTTTTATAAACTATTTTTAATAAGGAAAACAAAAAATAGAATGGAAGACCTATCTTGGTAACTAAAACAAAGATATATGCTTTCAAAAAAAAAGAAGAGAGAAAAGTAAAAATGTGTACAGTAAAAATCTATTAAATAAAAACCTGGTGACATTTTCAGAAAAAAATTTTTTTATCATAAACTAGATGAGATTCAGCTTTATCTTGAGAACACAGGAAAAGAAAAATTAGGTCATCCTGTTGGAATGTGGTATAAGTAACAAGTTAACACTTAATCCACATTTGCTTTCAAAAGACAAAAATAAATTTGTGTATGTCATAGCTAAATGTAAAACACATTTACAAATAAACAATACATAGAAGAAGAGCTATAACATTGACTACATTTTCTGAATATAAAAAAATCCAAAAATCTAGGAAATAAAAAATAACCAATTGTCATTAAATCAAATTAGAAAAGAATAATACCATTAATAAAGGCACCAGGCAAAGCTATTGTACACATACTTTCTTTCAAATTTTTAAGGGACAGAAAATTCCCATGCTATTTAAACAGTTCCAGAATATTTAAAAATGAAAATCTTTCTAATTCTTCTTACTGAGTGCATATAGCCTCAACATTAACAAAAAAATTACAAAGGCAGTACAAAATAAAGAAAATTATAAAAACATATAATTTACAAATACAGATGTAAAAATGTTTGCATCCAAATTTCAAAAAATCAAAACCAAGCAAAATAGACCCAGAAATAAAATAAAACAGTATGACAAAGTGAGGTTAATTCCAAGAATGTAGGTGTAGTTTAAAATTTGAAAATATCAATACATAGATGGTAAATTTTATCTTGCAAAGGCTGTAGTAGTATTATGTAAAACTAATGTAAACTGCTTCTCATAATAGCTCTTAGAATGAGAAAAACAAAGATATCTTCATAACAAAGGAAACATATCTATCTTAAGACTATAGCCAATATTTAAATGTGAAAAGAGGGAAACAAACTCAATTTTCTTATTAATTTTTTTTTTCATTTTCAAAATATAGTTAGTTTTCATTAAAAATGGTGATATTTGTGTTTACATGCAATGGGTTTATCATTATTTTAAAAGTAATTAATATATATTTTAAAGATCTCAGCTTTCATTACTATTATGATAGATATTGATGCTTGTAACTCACTACTGTATCTTGGATATATGCCTAGAGGTGGAATTTTGGGGTTACAAGAGAGGTGTTTATTTAATTGTATAAGAAACTACTAAACAGTTTTCCAAAGTGGTTTACCATTTTATAGCAACATTCCATGAAAATCCTTCTGCCTCACATCCTGGGCAACATTCTGGTGGTTTCATAATAATATCATACTTGGTTTTCATTTGCATGTCCCAAATATATAACAACACTGAGCACTTTTTCATATACTTATTGACCATTTGGGTATCTTCTTTGGTGAACTCTGTTCAGGATGTTTGCCATCTTTTAAAAATTTTGTTAGAGGGATGGAGCTTGCCTTTTCTTATTGACTTGCAGATGTTGTTGTATTCTGGATGCAAAAACAGAGAAATCCTTAAAATCAGCAAGAAAACATCATACGTACCATTAGAAACATGGTATGGTTTATGGGTTGCAAAAATGGCCCTAATTTTCCTTTTTCTCCAATATACATTATACATGTCCCTTGTTATGTAATTTTGCAGTGTTCTCCCATTCTGGGCAGAGTCTCCACTGTCCTGGCCTCCTGCTCTTGTTTCTGGGTCCAACCATGTAACTTGCTTTGGTCAGTGGTATGTTGGCAAACATAACATAATTAGAGCCTTGAAAAGTGCATAAAACCTCCTATTCTCTCTCGTTTTTTTCTGCTTTCTCCATGAAAAAATGCCCAGAGAAGTCTTCTGGAGGATGAGGCATAAGGAGCAGAACTGAGTTAACCTTGTTATCACAGCCAATGGCATCCCTGAGCAAGTGACAGTCAACCAACCCTCCAATACATGAGACAACCCAGGCAAGATCAGCAATGCCTCCTCAAAAATGCAGATGCCTGAGTAAACAAAGACTAGAAGGATCACCAGCCAGCTGAGACCTATGAGCTAAATAAATCATTATTCTTTTAAGCCATTGGGTTTGTGGTTGTTTGTTATGCAGAACAATTTTTACAGTAGATAACTGATACACATGCACAAGCGATTACATAAAAGGAATTAACACAAATAATGCAAAAGGTGTTAAAATTCATTAGCAATCAGAACAATTCAAATTCATTCAACAAGGAGATATCATTTCTCACTCATCAAGTTGGAAATCATTTTGTTTAACAATGTACAAAGTAGCCAGGGGTAGTGACCATAACAGTGGAACTGAAATGTGTTAAATCCCTCCTGAAGAAGGCATGCAGTATATATCAAAATTTAAAGCATGGCCATTTGACACAGCAATTGCAATTGTCTAATAGTCTTAATTAAAGATTTGCAGAAGTTTTACATATATTTACAAAGATGTTTATAAAACAATGTTCATTACAAAAACATTTTAACAAAACTAAATGCAAACAATATAAATATCTTTTAATGTGGGAAGAGTTAGTTTATATTTCTTCCATATTATAGAATGCTATGCAGCTGTTAAAATAATGAAAATTATTTCTTGATAAAGAAATATATCTGAGAGTGCTATTAAATAAAAAAGCAAGAAATAAAACATTAATATAATATAATATAATTTACATAAATATGTATTTGTATATATATGTGTGGACATGTATATTTACAGATACTTAGAAAAACATTTATGGTATACACCACATGTTAACTTTATAACTTTGGAAAGAAAATGGGGAGTAAGCAAGGCAATACTATCATATTTTATCAAGATTTAGATATTTCTTGAACCGTTTTTCAATAAGAGTATATTTACTTAATAATTGTGTAATGAATACATTCACAAATAAGAAGTATTAACTGTTTAAAAAAATCAAAACTGTAAGAAGATCTAGGAGACAAATTTGTGAATATTTAGTAGATTTTAGACTCTAGTAAGCTGTCCAAAGGGGGGTAAAACAAGAAAAGAAGTCATAAAAGAAAAATAATGATAAATCTTAATATGTATACATTAAACACTTCTCCATGTAATAAAACAGTGAAAGAAAATTAAAACTTAATCAACAAAAATGTTTAAAAAGCATTGCCACAGACATAGAGTTAAAATCCTTCATACATAAACAGATCTTACAAAACAAGGGAAAAAGATTAAAATGTAGTAAAAATGTAGTAGGCCTTTAATATCTCCACTTATAATGGAAAAATGTTTATATAACTGTGATTTCATTGGGGAAAAGAATGGTTCTCAAACTATAGAACATCTTATGTCATGTGGTTCTATTTCAATCTATTTTTAATATCTCAAATGACAAGAACTTTCATTGTTTTTTTTGTTTTGTTTTTTGCAGTACGTGGGTCTCTCACTGCTGTGGCCTCTCCCATTGCAGAGTACAAGCTCTGGACGCGCAGGCTCAGCAGCCACGGCTCATGGGCCCAGCCGCTCCGCAGCATGTGGGATCTTCCCAGACCGGGACACAAACCCATGTCCCCTGCATTGGCAGGTGGACTCTCAATCACTGCGCCACCAGGGAAACCCAGAACTTTCATTGTTTTAACTGCAAGTGTTTCCAGTGTTTTGTTTTATTTTGTTTACCTTGTACTATCAAAAAACTATTCCTATTCTTCATCCTATATTTTTCCTTTTATTAATGTCTTCCCCTGGCCTTTGAAAGGTAATTTCAAGAGCTCAAAGAAATCAACATTCTCTATATGCAGTACTGGTTTGTGCTTCTTAAATAATTTTAATCTTAATACTTTTTGTTGTTTTTCTAAGGTACTTCCTTACCTATCAGCTGATTTGTTCCTCTTTCTTCTGTGTGCTGCCTATAGAAATCCTACTTTAATTATACCATTGTTGAAACTTCAAAAGAAATCCACAGCACAATGGATTTGTTGTTCTTCAGTTTAATTCTACTTGTTTAAGGAATTTTTCTTTACCTATAGGTAAAGAAACCAAAATAAAGTTGAGTTTTATTGAAACTTGTCCTATAGCAAAGTTTGAGTTTAGGCTTTTTAAATCAGATTTGGTATGATAAAGGTCAGTCACTCTATTTTTTTAGATAATAATGCACACATACAATCATTCTCCCAATTTTTACTCTATTCTTTTATCAAAGGTATTTCTATGAAGGAAAATATGTTCTCTTTTCCCATGTAATATACAATATTGCTCTAAAAACCCTTAAATTAAACTGAGTGAAACAAACATAATAGCTTAAATAAAATTTAGCCTGGACAGAGAATCAAATTAATCATGCACTTACAGTTAAAATACAGAAAATAAAGGGAACTACACAATCTTAAAAGTCTTATTAAGGACAAAAAAAGAATCTGAAATCTAGACTACTGACAATTTTCTGCTGTAACTTTTGATTTAAATCACTAACCACCCTGCTAGCATTCACTGGCTTCCCACTTAACTTTAAATAAAATCCAAATGCCTGGCCATATACTACAAAGACATTATCTGTTTCATACTTACCTTTGTAACTTCATTTGGTGCCACATTATACTCCCCCCATTCCGGCTGTTTTCTAGTTCTTAGAATGCATGTCATTCCCACTTCAAAGTCTTTGAATTTGCAATTCTCTATACCGGGATGTTTTTGTCCCCACTTCCTATAGCTGATTCCTTCCCATCTTTCAAGGATGAAAATGTTCCACCTTAATAGATTGTACTCATTAATTACTTTTTAATTTCTGTAGCCAGTCTGTTTCTTTCTAAGCATGCATCACAATTTGAAATTGTGTATTTATTTATTGGGCTTCTTAATGTCTGTCTCCCTCTCTGGATGCTGAGAACATAGAAAGAGGGATAGTATTAACATACCACTTAGCGTCTAGGAGAAAGTTAGCCTATAGTGCATGGGCAATAAACAATTGGGAACCCTCCTAGAGGAAAACTGGATTCATTGGAAAGTATTCCAGGAAGGTTAAGTAAAAGTTTTTCTGTCAGAGCAATTCCTGAGTACTGAAAAGATGCCCTCTGAGTGAAGTGAATGTGAGCCACGTGGAGGACACGCTCTTGGTGCTCCAGCCAGGCATCAGTGCTGTGCCACTGAGGTGGGAGAGCCAAGTTCAGGACACTGGTCCACAAGAGAATTCCCAGCTCCACGTATCTATCAAATAGTAAAAATCTCCCAGAGATCTCCATCTCAACACCAAGACCTTGCTCCACTCAACGACCAGCAAGCTACAGTGCAGGACACCCTATGCCAAACAACTAGCAAGAAAGGAACACAAAGCCATCCATTAGCACAGAGGCTGCCTAAAATCATAATAAGGCCACAGACACCCCAAAACACACCACCAGACATGGACCTGCCCACCAGAGAGACAAGATCCAGCCTCAACCACCAGAACACAGGCACTAGTCCCTTCCACGAGGAAGCCTACACAACCCACTGAACCAAACTAAGCCACTGAGGGCAGAAACCAAAAAAAAAATGGGAACTACAAACCTGTGGCCTGCAAAAAGGAGACCCCAAACACAGTAAGCTAAGCAAAATGAGAAGACGGAGAAAAATACAGCAGATGAAGGAACAAGACTAAAACCCACCAGACCTAACAAATGAAGAGGAAATAAGCAGTCTACCTGAAAAAGAATTCAGAATAATGATAGTAAAGATGATCCAAAATCTTGGAAATAGAATGGAGAAAATACAATAAAGGTTTAACAAGGACCTAGAACTAAACAGCAAACAAACAGAGATGAACAAAACAATAAATGAAATTTAAAATTCTCTAGATGGGATCAATAGCAAAATAACTGAGGCAGAAGAATGGATAAGTTACCTGAAAGATAAAATAGTGCAACTAACTACTGCAGAGCAGAAAAAAGAAAGAAAAGAATAGAGGACATGCTCAGAGACATCTGGGACAGCATTAAATGCACCAACATTCGAATTATAGGGGTCCCAGAAGAAGAAGAGAAAAAGAAAGGGACTGAGAAAATATTTGAAGAGATTATAGTTGAAAACTACCCTAATATGGAAAAGGAAATAGTTAATCAAGTCCAGGAAACACAGATGGTCCCATATAGCATAAATGCAAGGAGAAACATGCCTAGAAACATACTAATCAAACTATCAAAAATTAAATACAAAGATCAAGTATTAAAAGCAGCAAGGGAAAAACAACAAATAACACATAAAGGAATCCCCACAAGGTTAACAGCTGAACTTTCAGCTGAAACTCTGCAAGCCAGAAGGGAGAGGCAGGACATATTTAAAGTGATGAAAGAGAAAAACTTTCAACCAAGATTACTCTAAACAGCAAGGATCACATTCAGATTTGACGGAGAAATTAAAAGGTTTACAGACAAGGAAAAGTTAAGAGAATTCAGCACCACCAAACCAGCTTTACAACAAATGCTAAAGGAGCTTCTCTAGGCAGGAAACACAAGAGAAGGAAAAGACCTACAATAACAAACCCAAAACAATTAAGAAAATGTTACCAGTAACATACATATTGATAATTACCTTAAATTTAAATGGAGTAAATGCTCCAACCAAAAGACATAGACTGGCTGAATGGATACAAAAACAAGAACCATATATATGCTGTCTACAGAAAACCCACTTCAGACCTAGGGACACATATAGACTGAAAGTGATGGGATGGAAAAAGATATTCCATGAAAATAGAAATCAAAAGAAAGCTGTAGTAGCAATTCTTATATCAGACAAAATAGACTTTAAAACAAAGACTAGTACAAGAGGCAAAGAGGACACTACATAAAGATCAAGGGGTAAATCCTAGAAGAAGATATAACAACAGTAAATATTTATGCACCCAACATAGGAGCACCTCAATACATAAGGCAAATACTAACAGCCATAAAAGGGGAAATCGACAGTAACACAATCATAGTAGGGAACTTCAACACCCCACTCTCACCAATGCATAGATCATCCAAAATGAAAATAAATAAGGAAACACAAGCTTTAAATGATACATTAAACAAGAAGGACTTAATTGATATTTATTGGACATTCCATCCAAGAACATCAGAATACACATTTTTCTCAAGTGCTCATGGAACATTCTCTAGGATAGATCATATCTTGGGTCACAAATCAAGCCTTGGTAAATTTAAGAAAACTGAAATCGTATCAAGTATCTTTTCAGACCACAACGCCATGAGACTAGATATCAGTTATAGGAAAAAATCAGTAAAAAATGCAAACACATGGAGACTAAACAATACACTACTTAATAACCAAGAGACCACTGAATAAATCAAATAGGAAATCAAAAACTGACTAGAAACAAATGACAATGAAAACATGACAACCAAAAACCTATGGGATGCAGCAAAAGAAGTTCTAAGAGGGCAGTTTACATCTATAAAAGCCTACCTTAAGAAATAAGAAACATCTCAAATAAACAACCTAACCTTGCACCTAAAGAAATTAGAGAAAGAAGAAAAGAAAAATCCCACAGTTAGCAGAAGGAAAGAAATCATAAAGATCAGATCAGAAATAAATGAAAAAGAAATGAAGGAAATGATAGAAAAGATCAATAAAATTAAAAGGTGGTTCTTAGAGAAGATAAACAAAATTGATAAACTATTAGCCAGACTCATCAAGAAGAAAAGGGAGAAGACTCAAATCAATAGAATTAGAAATGAAAAAGGGGAAGTAACCACTGATGCTGCAGAAATACAAAGGATCATGAGGGATTACTACAAGCAACTCAATGCCAATGAAACAGACAACTTGGATGAAATGGACAAATTCTTACAAATGCACAACCTTCTGAGACTGAACCAGGAAGAAATAGAAAATATGAACAGACCAATCACAAGCACTGAAATTGAAACTGTGGTTTAAAATCTTCCAATAAACAAAAACCCAGGACCAGATGGCTTCACAGGAGAATTCTATCAAATATTTAGAGAAGAGCTAACACCAATCCTTTTAAAACTCTTCCAAAATATAGCAGAAGGAAGAAGATTCCCAAACTCATTCTACAAGGCCACCATCACTCTGATACCAAAACCAGACAAAGATGTCACAAAGAAAGAAAACTACAGGCAAATATCACTGATGAACATCGATGTAAAACTCCTCAACAACATATTAGCAAACAGAATCCAACAGCACATTAAAAGGAACATACATTGTGATCAAGTGGGGTTTACTCCAGGAATGAAAGGATTCTTCAATATATGTAAATCAATAAACGTGATATGCCATATTAACAAATGGAAAGAGAAAAACCATATAATCATCTCAATAGATGCAGAGAAAGCTTTCAACAAAATCCAACACCTATTTATCATAAAAAGCATCCCTAAAGTAGGCACAGAGGAAAGTTTTCTTAACATAATAAAGGCCATATGTGACAAACCCACAACCAACGTCGTTCTCAATGGTGAAAAACTGAAACCATTTCCACCAATATCAGAAAAAAGACAAGGTTGCCCACTCTCACCACTATTATTCACCATAGTTTTGGAAGTTTTAGCCACAACAATCAGAGAGAAAAGGAATCCAAATTGGAAAAAAAAGTAAAGCTGTCACTGTTTGCACATGACATGATAACATACATAAAGAGTCCTAAAGATGCTACCAGAAAACTACTACATCTAATCAATGAATTTGGTAAAGTAGCAGGATACAAAATTAGTGTACAGAAATCTCTTGCATTCCTATACACTAATGATGAAAAATCTGGAAGAGAAATTAAGGAAACACTCTCATTTACCACTGCAACAAAAAGTATAAAATATCTAGGAATAAACCTACCTAAGGAAACTAAAGACCTGCATGCAGAAAATTATAAGAGACTGATGAAAGAAATTAAAGATAATACAAACAGATGGAGAGATATACCATGTTCTCAGATTGGAAGAATCAACATTGTGAAAATGACTCTACTACCCAAAGCAATCGACAGATTCAATGCAATCCCTATCAAACTACCACCGGCATTTTTCACAGAATTAGAACAGAAAATTTCACAATTTGTATTAAACACAAAAGACCCCGAATAGCCAAAGCAATCTTGAGAATGAAAAACGGAGCTGGAGGAATAAGGCTCCCTGACTTCAAATTATACTACAAAGCTACAGTAATCAAGACAGTATGGTACTGGCACAAAAAGACAAATATAGATCAATGAACAGGATGGAAAGTCCAGAGATAAACCCACACACATATGGTCACCTTATCTTTGATACAGGAGGCAAGAATACACAGTGGAGAAAAGACAGCCTCTTCAATAAGTGGTGCTGGGAAAACTGGACTGCTACATGTAAAAGAATGAAAATAGAACACTCCCTAACACCATACACAAAAATAAACTCAAAATGGATAAAGACCTAAATGTAAGTTCTGACACCATCAAACTCTTAGAGGAAAACATAGACAGAACACTCTATGACATAAATCACAGCAATATCCTTTTGACCCACCTCCCAGACTAATGGAAATAAAAACAAAAATAAACAAATGGGATGTAATGAAACTTAAAAGCTTTTGCACAGCAAAGGAAACCATAAACAAGACCAAAAGACAACCTTCAAAATGGGAGAAAATAATTGCAAATGAAGTAAGTGACAAAGGATTAATCTCCAAAACATACAAGCAACTCATGTGTCTCAATATCAAAAAAAAACAAACAACCCAATCCAAAAACGGGCAGAAAACCTAGACATTTATCCAAAGATGATATACAGATTGCCAACAAACACATGAATGAATGCTCAACATCATTAATCATTAGAGAAATGCAAATCAAAACTACAATGAGATATCATCTCACACCGGTCAGAATGTCCATCATCAAAAAATCTAGAATCAATAAATGCTGGAGAGGGTGTGGAGAAAAGGAAACCCTCTTGCACTGTTGGTGGCAATGTAAATTGATACAGCCACTATGGAGAGTAGTATAGAGGTTCCTTAAATAACTGCCAACTGAACTACCATATGACCCAGCAATCCCACAACTGGGCATATATCCTGAGAAAACCATAATTCAAAAAGTGTCATGTACCAAAATGTTCATTACAGCTCTATTTACAATAGCCAGAACATGGAAGCAACCTAAGTGTCCATCAACAGATGAATGGATAAAGGAGATGTGGCACGTATATACAATGGAATATTACTCCACCATAAAAAGGAATGGAATTCAGTTATTTGTCGTGAGGTAAAAGGACCTAAAGAATGTCATGCAGAGTGACGTAAGTCAGAGAGAGAAAAACAAATACTGTATGTTAACACATATATATGGAATCTTAAAAAAAATAAAAAGGAAATAGTCAGAAGAACCTAGGCGCAAGACAGGAATAAAGCTACAGACCTACTAGAGAATGGACTTGAGGATATGGGGAGGGGGAAGGGTAAGCTGTGACAAAGTGAGAGAGTGGCATGGACATATATACACTACCAAACGTAAAATAGATAGCTAGTGGGAAGCAGCCTCATAGCACAGAGAGATCAGCTTGGTGCTTTCTGACCACCTAGGGAGGTGGGATAGGGAGGGTGGGAGGGAGGGAGATGCAAGAGGAAAGAGATATGGGGACATATGTGTATTTATAACTGATTCTCTTTGTTATAAAGCTGAAACTGACACACCATTGTAAAGCAATTATACTCTAATAAAGATGTTTTTTTTTTTTGTTGTTGTTGTTGTTTTTTTAGCATTTTGAAAAATATTTTATTCAAATTTTTAATATTTTATTTACTTTTAAGGTTCTACAACTACATATGTTTCACAATGCAGGAAATACACAATACGCATAGCCCATTAAATCAAATAGATGCAAATCACTGGCATACAACATGTACAGCATTATCATTAGCGACAATCAACTCCATTTGCACGGCACTACCAAAGC
>RJWK010055016.1:0-14859 GCA_004363435.1 Platanista minor
TTTTTGCGGTACGTGGGCCTCTCACTGTTGTGGCCTCTCCCGTTGCGGAGCACAGGCTCCGGACGCGCAGGCTCAGCGGCCATGGCTCACGGGCCCAGCCGCTCCACGGCATGTGGGATCTTCCCGGACTGGGGCACGAACCCGCATCCCCTGCATCGGCAGGCGGACTCTCCACCACTGCGCCACCAGGGAAGCCCACTAGTGTCCTTTTAAGAATGGGAAATCTGGACACAAACACAGAGGGGAGATGATATGAATAGAGACACAGGGAGAAGATGGCTATCCTCAAGCAAAGAAGAGGGGCCTGGGGCAGATCCTTTTCTCACAGTCCTCAGAAGGAACCAACCCTGCTGACAACTTGGTCTTAGACTTCTAGCCTCCAGAACTGTGTAACAACCAATTTCTGTTGTTGAAGCCACCCACTTTATTGTACTTTGTTATGGCAGCCCTAGAAAACTAATATGCACATAGAAAACAAAGGAATATGGCAGATGTAAATCTAACTACTTCAATAATAACATTAAGTGTGAATGGATTGAACAGTTCAGTTAAAAGGCAGAGATTGTCAGACAGAATAAAAAGACAGCACCCAACTATATGATGTCTGCAGGAAACCTAGTTTAGATTCAAAAATACAAATAATTATGAATCAAATAATAGAATAAGATACATCTTGCAAACAGTAAACATAAGAAAGCTGGATTGACTATACATATCAGGCAAAATAGACTTTAGAAAAAAATGTTAATAAAGATAAAGAGAGACATTTTCTTATGACAAAAGGGTCAATCCATCTGGAAGATATAACAATTATAAACATATATTCACCTAAAAACAGCCTAAAATACATGAAACAAAAACTCACAGAAATAAAGGAAGAAAGACAATTTAACAAGATTTGGAGACTTCTATACTCCAATTTCAATAATGGATAGAACAATAAGGCAGAAGATGAACAAATAGAAGAGTTGAACAATACTATAAACCAATTAGACCTAATAGGAGCCTCTACCTAACATTCATAGAATATGCATTCTTCACACATGCACATAGATTCTCCATGATCGACCATATGTTAGGCAATAAGACAAGCCTCAATAAATTTAAAAGGATTTAAATCACACAAATGATGATCTCCACAATAGAATGAACTTAAAAGTCAATAAAAGAAAGAAATTTGGAGAATTTATAAATATGTTCATATTAAAAAACACACTCCTAAACACCCACTGGGTCCACAAAGGAATCAGAAGATACCCTGAAATGAAATTAAGGTTAAAATAAAATATAGCAAAACTTATGGGATGTGAATAAAGCTTAGAGGGAAATTTGTAGCAGAGGGAAATCTCACAGCAGTAACCTAATATTCCACATTAAGACACTAGAAAAAGAAGAGCACACTAACTCTAAAACAGGCAAAAGGAAATAAATAATAAAGATTACAGCAGAAATTAATGAAATGGGAAGAGAAAATCAATAGAAAATAATGTTTTCTTTGAAAAAAATCAACAAAACCTTTAGCTAAACTAACAAAAAAAGAAGAGTCATGTTACTAAAATCAGGATGAAAGAGGGAACAGAACTACTAACCTTACAGAAATGAAAAAATTATAAGGATACACTATGAACAACTGTATGCCAATCTAGATGAAACAAATTCCTAGAAAGATACACACTGCTAAAAGTGACTCAAGAAGCAAAAGACAATCTGAATAGACATATAATAGTAGATTAATTGGTAAAAATTTAACAAGAAATTATACACAAAGAAAAGCCCAGAACCAGAGATAGCTTTGCTGGTTAATTCTACAAAATATTTAAAGAATTTGCACCAATACTTCATAAACTCTTCCAAAAAATAGAAGAGAAAGAAACAGTTCATTTTATGAGGTCCATATTACCCTGATACCAAAACCGTATGAAGACATCACAAGAAAAAAGAAACTATAGACCATTATCTCTTATGAATATAGACACAAAAACCAACAAAATTCTAGCAAACCAAACTGAGCAACATTTTAAAAGATTATAAATCATGATCAAGATAGAAAAAGACTATACAGCATGACCAAGTGGGATTTATCACACGAATGCAAGATTTGTTCAACATTCAAAAATCAATCAATGCTATACAAATAAAAAAATGACAAAGCACATAATCATTTCAATAGTTGCTGAAAAAAGCATTTAACACAACAGAACACCACTTCATAATAAAAACGCTTAACTAGGAATAGAAAGGAACATTCTCATTCTGAAAAAGGACACCTGTGGAAAACCCAGAGCTAAAAGGAACCAGCGTGAAGGTTCTGCCAGCTGCTATTTATGTCTATTCCAATTATGCACTCTCAGACTGGAGAAATAACCACAGATGGGCTCAGGAACCCCCTGGGACCCCTGTGAGAGATACCTATGCTAAAACTCCATTGATCACCAGACCACCATAAGCCGCTACTCTGGTGCACCACAGCTGACATTGTGTCACTTGGAATTAGTGTCAGTTAGGAGCCAGTGTTCAGATCTGAAAGGTCTGATTATTTCCTTTTCCCCAATATGCAGTTACCCTCGTAAAAAGTCATAGGTTCCTTTAGGGGAAGTCTGGGAGAAAGGTTAACAGTACAGTTGATCCTTGAACAACATGAGATTGAACTGCATGTGTTCCACTTATACGTGGATTTCTTTCAATAAATACATACTGCGCGGGACTACACAATCCGAGGTTCATTGACTCCATGGCTGTGGAACTGTGAATATGGAGGGCTAACTGTAAAGTTAGACTCGGATTTTTGACTGCATGGAGGGTCAGCACCCCTAACCTCCAGATTGTTTAAGGGTCAGCTGTATAAATTTTTGGTAGATACAAGATACAAGTACTTGATAGTACTGAGATTTTTCTTCAAGGGGACTTGGCTTCCCCTTCATCCAAGGAGTTCAGGGTCTGAAAACTGGCTCAAGTCTGGGAGTTGACTGAAGGACCATGACTGTGTTTTATGATTCAGGTTAGACTTTTGTTCACTTGACTTAGAAATTTTCTGCTTATACAGATCAAGAATAAGTAGGCTTTCTATCTCTTTGACTTCTAGGACCACCATGATTAATTAGCCAGCACCAAAACTCTGTGCAAGTCAGACTATTCTGATTGTTGCTTTGACTGCTGTTCATTATGATAATGACACCACTGTCTTTGGTGCCTGAGTGTCTTCACTTGGACCCTGCCACCCCTGGATCCAATTTCTTCCATTGCATTTAGGTTTCCCAATTCAGTGATTGCATTTCCCACTGTGAGGTCTGACCTACAGAGAAGAGGGAATCACAAAGCTCCCCTCACAAATTTATTTCTCAGAGTAATGGTGAAAGGTATATCTTTTGGATCCTCCCATTGCAGGTAATTAAGTCTTAAATGAAAAATCTACTCTAACATTCCAGTCTCCCTACGTCTTTGAATCCTTTCTCCTCTACATTAAATCAAGGCATGTCTGGCATTTCCAATTTGCTCATGGTGAGCCACCTTTTTGTCCATGTTTCATAATCCTTAAAGGGGAAAATCTCATTGCTGCCCTCTAAAATCCGGGATGACTGCTCTTACCATTTCTATTCAGTATTATACTGGAGGTTCTAACCAGGGCAAATTGGACAAAAAAATAAAATTAAAACAAAAGGCATCAAACTGGAAAGGAAGAAGTAAAACTATCTCTGTAGATGATGTTATCATGTACATAGAAAATCCCAAGGAATCCACCAAAAGCTGTTAGAACTAGTAAATGAATTCAGCCAACTTGCAAGCTATATGATCAATATACAAAAATCAATTGTATGTCTACACAAGAGCAGTGGATAATCCAAAAAATTCAATTAAGAAAATAATTCCATTTACAATAACTTCAAAAAGAATATAATACTTAGAAATAAGTTTCACAAAAGAAATGCAAACCTCACACTCTGAAAACTACAAAATACTGCAACAAGAAATTAAAGACCTAATTGAATGGGAAGCATCCTGTGTTCATGCATTGCAAGACTTAATATTGTTAAGATGGCAAAATGCCTCAAACTGATCTATAGATTCAACACAATTCCTATTAAATCCAAACAGCCTTCTTTACAGAAATTGACAAGTTGACCTTAAAATTTATATGGAAATTTAAGGGACCCAGAGTAGCCAAAACAATCTTGAAAAAAAAAAAAAAATCGGAGGACTTGACACTTTCCAATTTTAAAATTTACTGCAAAGTTACAACAATCAAGACTGTGTGACACTGGCTTAAGTCCAGACATACAGATCAAGTAAACTGAATTGAGAGTCCATATTTCATTCCCACATTTATGATCCATTGATTTTCAACAAGAATGACAAGAAAATCCAATAGAGGAAAGAACAGTCTTTTCAACAAATGGTACTAGGGCAACTGGATTTCCACAAGCCAAAGAATGAAGTTACACCCACACACCACAACACTATATATAAAAATTAACTCACACTGAATATAACAACCTAAACGTAAAAGCTAAAATTAGAAAATACTTTGAAAAAATCATAGGCATAAATTTTCATGACCTTGGATTAGACAATGGTTTCTTAGATATAATACTAAAAGCCCAACGTCCAAAGGAAAATAGATAAATTGGACACCATCAAAATTAAAAACTTTTGCACTCTAAAGAATACCATTAAGAAAGTTAAAATACAGTCCACAGAAATGGAGAAAATATTTGCAAATCATATATCTGATAAAGGATAAAGAGCTCTTACAACACAATAATAAAAGAAAAATAACAAATTAAAAAGTGGCAAAGGATCTGAATAGACAGTTTTCCTAAGACGATATACAAATGGCCAATAAGCACATGAAAAGATGCTTGACATCATTACTTATTAGGTAAATGGAAATCAAAACTACAATGAGATACCACTTTACACCCATTAGGATGGCTACAATGAAAAGACAGAGAGAAACAAATGTTGATGAAATTGGAGCCCTCATACACTGCTCATAGGAATGTAACACGGTGCATTTTGAAAAGTACTCAGGCAGTCTCTAAAAAGGTTAAACATAGGGTTATCCTACTGCCCAGCAATTCACCTTCTAGGTATATATTTAAGAAAAAACTAAAACAAATGTCCACACGATAACTTGTACATGACTGTTCATAGCAACATTATTCATAATAGCCAAAAACTGGATACAACTCAGGGCTTCCCTGGTGGCACAGTGGTTGAGAGTCTGCCTGCCGATGCAGGGGACATGGGTTCGTGCCCCGGTCTAGGAGGATCCCACATGCCACGGAGCGGCTGGGCCCATGAGCCATGGCCACTAGCCTGCGCATCCGGAGCCTGTGCTCCGCAACGGGAGAGGCCACAACAGTGAGAGGCCCGCGTACCGCAAAAAAAAAAAGAAAAAAAAAAGGATACAACTCAAATGTCCATCAACTGATGAATGAATAAAATGTGGTGTATTTATATAATGGAATACTATTCAACCATAAACTATAAACTAGCATGAAGTACCCTACATATCTCAACCTGGATAAACTTTGAAAACATTATGCTAAGTAAAGGAAGCCAATCACAAATGAGCACCTATTGTATGATTCCATTCATATGAAATTTCCAGTTTAGGCAAATTTATAGAGACATAAAGTACTTTTGTGATTGACTAGGGCTGAGGGTTTGGGGAGAAATGGGGAGATCACTAATGAGTATGGGGTTTCTTTTGGAAGTAATAATATACTAAAAATTATTTAATTTTATAATTTAGGTGAATCATCTGACATACAAATTATATCAATAGAGCTGTATAAAAGATAATTGTAACATGTTTAATTTGTATGAAATATGTTCAATTCTATTCTGAGGTTGTTATAATGTCCCAGGAGAGGTTTAAAACTCACAGTATTTCCCAAACTTATTTGGCCAGAAAAGAGTTTTTCACAGAATTTTTCACGTGACTAATGTTCTATAGGACACAGAGAAACACTGGCGTAGCCCAGTCCATCCCTTTTACTGATGAGAACATTGGGGCCCAGAGAGGCAAAGTGACTTGCTTAAGTCATGCAATAAATTATTGATGGAGCCAGAACTTGAACCCAGATCGCCCATTTCTCAGGTGGACTTTTCTCAGTGGCAGCACAACGGTCACGGGTTTACCTGGGATGGACAGCTTGTGAATTGTTGTTTCTCTGTTTTGTTTTTTGTTTTTTAGAGTCCTGTGGTATGTTTGTGGTATAGGAATGCCATGGTAAATTGTTTTTCAATAAATATTTTGAAACTTAAAAAAATAATAATAAAATAAAAACAATTTTTTGATAGTTTCCTTAATTAATATATTTTCTGCATTATAGTTAACATGTACTTTCTTCGTGTCACCTTATTTTCCGTTATGTATTGATATTTTGTTATATTCAGACATGAGTACATTTCTACAGTTTTTGCAATAAATACAATAGATTCACATAATAAATAGTCTTTACAATTAAAAGTTTAAAACAGACTTTTGTCTTAAAAATAGTCAGAATTCAACTTTGTGATTTATACATAAAATATACAAAAAGCACCACAATTTGTGGTTAAGGCAATGAAAACAGAAAAGATTAGAACTACTCAGCTGTTAACTAACCAAGGGTCCAACAACCACTACGGTTTTTTCTGTTTTTGTTTTGTTTTTGGTGCATTAGAGGAGTGTCAACCTCCTGCAAAGTCTAAACCAGAGAAATGAAATGTGTCATTCCGGTGATCAGGAAATGTCAACGAGTTGAAGCAGCTAAATAAAAATAAGGGGAAAAAATGAGTTAATACGTAGGCCTGTGACAGAGGTGGCTGTCTAGCAAACCTTCAGGTGCCCTCCCTCACGTACGTGTGTAGGTATAAACTACGCAACCACATATGGCCATGCAACGAGTTCTCACTAATGGACATACAAATGAGGTTCTATGCACCAAGGTTACTTTCTTCAATCTCTCTTTCTCCTTCTACTAAACTGGATGCTGAGAGCACTGGGGCCCTAGGGAATGGCCAAGTCATATAATAGAAGGAGGCCTGCTTTCTGAACGTGCATATGGAGGAAAGCCACTGGCCCACCTGGGAAGATTCTTACATGGGCAAGAAATAAACTTTTATCGTGCTAAGCCTCTGAAAGTTCTGGGTTTGATGCCACAGTTCACGTTGCCGTAGTTATCACACTGAAGAATGAAAGAAAATGTAGGGCCAAAGAAGAGATGAGAGATGTCAAAAGGCATGGGATGATGGATTCAGAAATTGGGGGACACAAAACCATTCCATCTTAACTGGGAAGAGCCTGGAACAAGACAGACCACCCCTTATTTTCAGGGATGGTGAGGGCTGGCACAGACACAACATCCCTGACACCATGCCTTCCCCACCCCCGTCTTCAATCACTCAATCACATCACCTCACTAAACATTCTTCATAGTACCTGCTTCTCTCCATTCCCACTGCCAGTGCCCCAGGCTGAGTCATCTTCAGCTTTGGGTTGAATTACTCCAGAAACAATTAGTTCTATCTTCTGTTAGCTGCCCTCCCCCCCAGCCCCTCATTTATCTATTTTCCATGCTAGGGCCAGAATCATCTTTGCAACACACAAAGCAGATTAGAACCCACCTCCCCACCACCCGGCTTGAACCCTTTCAATTAATTCTCAATGTGATTACAATAAAGTCCAATCTCCTTTGCATGATATATATGGCCCTGCATGATATGACTTCCTTTTCAGCTCTCACCTCCCATCTTTGGGCTTTGTTCTTCAGCCATTCTGAACTCCTTTTGGCTCCCTGAATGGGTCATGCCTCTCTTGCCTCTTAGCCACCGCATAAGACATTCCCACTTCCTGAACTGTCCTGCCCCTTTCCTTCCTCCCCACCATGTCCTTGCCCCACCTCCCTTCCAAAAGCTTGACCCTTACTCAGCTTAGCTGTCACCTTTTCTGGGAAGTCTTCCCTGGTGCTCTCAGACTGGATTAGCTTCTTAGGTTCTGTTTGTCCTCCCCCAACCCACCCCAAAGGACTTTCACACTCTACTTGTATGACTATCAGTCTCCTTCACCAGAATGATCCTTGAGGGCACGAACGCCTCACTCATCATCGAATCTGAGCACTTCTCGGCTGCATGGCACAGAGTAGGCACTTGAAAAACTGTTCTTAAAAGAATGAATTTGGAGGTGGGTGTTGGATTGTTGGGGTGGATGCCACCCCGTACAAGCCTATGAAAAAAATCTGACATAAGGCAGTAAGCAATGTTGCTTGACAGTGAAAATACGCTTTTGAAAAATACATGCGTTGGGCTTCCCTGGTGGAGCAGTGGTTGAGAGTCCGCCTGCCGATGCAGGGGACACGGGTTCGTGCCCCGGTCCGGGAAGATCCCACATGCCGCGGAGCGGCTGGGCCCGTGAGCCATGGCCGCTGAGCCTGCGCGTCCGGAGCCTGTGCTCCGCAACGGGAAGGGCCACAACAGTGAGAGGCCCGTGTACCGCAAAAAAAAAAAAAAAAAAAAATGCACACGTTTATTTAACTATGCACCTTAAATATCTTTTAAGATATGTATTCCAAAGTTGCTGTGTTTGGCTGTTTTAAAGGATTTAATTAATTTAGTTCATTTATCAAGGTGAGTAGACAAGCCAGCACATCTCACTCATTCTCTGCCAGCCAGGACTTAAAGAAACCGGGCTGTTTGGCCACAAGGAATGAAGCGAAGTGCTCTTGGGGTTAAGATCTTGGCTCTGGAGGCAGGGATGTCTGGGTTGAGTCCTGCCGTAAGATTTACCAGCCATGTGAACTTGGCCAGTGACCTAATGTTTCTACAGTCCTTAGCAGAGTGTGTGGTACATAATAAGAGCTCAGCTGGTAGCTATAGTTATTTTTCTATTTGCTACAAAATATTAATTTTATCATCATCCTGTGGCAATACTGTCCTTAGATTGTGATGAAGACATCACGGGTTGTGGTGGAGGGAGTGTTGTGCACTCTATGTAGGAAAAGTAACCAACAAAGGCCAGCCCATGAGGTCATCAGGAAAGACCTAATTCTCCTCATTGGACAGACAAGAAAACCCACACTCGGTAGGGTAAGGAGACCTGCTCCTAATCACGTAGCCAGTAAGGGCAGAGCCGAGACTCAGACCAGAACCTTCTGATCGCAAAGCCAGATCTCTTTCCACCACGCTGCGTGGCCTCTGGACGTGAGCACTTCCAGGTCCTAAAGGCTTCCAAATTTCTAAGATCAAACAGGGCACAGGCACACTGAGACTGGCTGTCCCCTGCCTCCATTCAAGGGCGCTTGGGATCGCGGCCCCCAGGGCATTCTGCCCAAGCGGCAGCACACACGGATGTGTCTCCTCTCCCCAGGCTGCCCTCTGCCAAGAGGACAGACCTGCTCCCATGGAGACCAAAGTGTCCTTTAGTGGAGTAGCTAAGCATCTCCCCCAGGACTGGGCTGGGAATGCCAGCTACCCCCGGCACTCCAGATGCCAGAGATGCCTGGTAGATGCATACCAGGGAAACCGAATATGCTTACCACTTGAGTGAACCGCAGGACCTGCTACGTCTCTGAGGTCCAGTTCTCAGTGCAAACTGCCAAAGCAGATACATCAAGTACTCAGAAGTCATAGATTGTCCAAGCTCGATGGGACCTGAGGCCCCGTCTTAGTCTGAACTATTTATTTTGTAAAGGAGAAAATCTGGGCAGAGAAATGAGCAGAAAGAAATATCTAGGCTTTGGTGGGGTTGGGGGGGTCTTTCTAAAGCATTATCATAATTGGGTTCCCCTTATGGTCTTGAACTGCCTCCGACATAGGAAACTGCTTAGGACATTTGCCATCACCATGGGAGCAGTTTTTGATACAGGTCATCTTCAATGATCTGTAACTCCTCCTCAGGATGGGATAGTTAGGGTGGGATCCCAGTCTTTGGGGGCTTTGTATAACAGGAGGCCTAAGAGGCCATATAGAGGTGTGGACAATTCTAGAGCTGTTTCAGGAACGGTGCTCATCACTGGTTTTTCAGTGTACAGAGAAAGGCACCGGAGAGGTGAGACTTTCATTAGGACCTGTGAGTCAAGCTGAAAGGCCAGACCAGGGGGAATGGCTATCAGCCATCCAGTTGCAGGGGTTATCTCTTGAGTAGACCTGGAGAATGAAGACTGCCCCCAAGCACCTGCCTCACCCACAGACTAGCCCCTTCACAGGTGGGAGGGAAATCTTAAAGGGACCACTTTGGGCTGATCAGTTCTTGGAACCTTTGATGTCTTCAAAATCCCATAGGATATGGATGTCTCAGAACCTCATAGGAGGTCCCTGAACCAGGATTTGCTCCAATCAGACAGATCAACAGAGGACATGTCTAATGTCTTCCATTCTTTACCGTATTCCAGTCCTAAATTAGGGACAGGCAACTCTCTCCAGTATAGCAGTGCCATGCCGGAGGCTTAAAGGAGGTCTGTCTATAGCAGAGAACCATTCACGGATAACACAGAGCTGAAAGTAGATACGAAGGAGAAAGCTGCCATCTCTTGTGAGCATATTTAAATTCCATTCAAGGCAGGAAACAGAGCTTTTTTTTTTTTCATTTTCTGTTATTCTTCAGCCTCCATTATTCTCCTTGGTACCCAGTACATGGGAGAGACTGAATAAACATCTGACAAATGACTAGGGAAAGAAGAAAGAAAGAAAAGAAAGAAGTGGAAAAAAGGAAGGAAGGAAGGAAGGAAGGAAGGAAAAGTGAGTGTTTGAGTTAATGAATGAACTATCTGTGTAGAGAATGATTGTGGAAATACACAAGGGAATTGCAAAACCTTGATGATGCATGAATAAATTTGTGTGAATTCTACACTAGAGAAAGAGGTTCATCTGTTTATCTAATTCCTATTAGTACGGCATTTCTTCTTCTGTTCTTTAGTCTCCTGAACTCTGTAGAAAAAGAAACATTTAACTTAGCTCTTTTGTTCTCTGAACATTTGGGCAGGATTAAAATAACTTTTTGGTGTCATTTCTTTTATTTTTCTAACCAGTTGAACATTTGTTCCCAATCCAGAGTCCAAATGAACTATTTTGCATTTAAACTCTCTCACTGTCTCGTCTTTTGCTAACACCTGGCCTTGTTGCCACAATATTCCTTCACACCCCAGTGGGAAAAAGACGAACTGGAAGCAGACAGCAAAGTGGTAAAGTGGGGGCGTGGGATGCAGGTTCTGGGGGCAGACAGCCCTGAACCCTGGAGTCCACCATCTAATGCAATAGCTTTGGGCAAGTTACCAAACTCTGGATAATAATGGAACTTATACCATGAATGTGATCATAAGTAATCATACAAGGAAAGTACTCTGTAACCTGCCCATCACAGGGAATGCTCAGTAAGTTTTAGTTACTCTTTGTTAGGTTATATTGTATTACATTATATTACGTGATATTATATATACAGTATTGTATCATATCACTTTATATATAGCAGCGGTGTAGAGTGTAGCCTTGTAAAACCAGTGCCAATGGATGTGTTGACCAAAGTCACATCCCGCCGTAGAGATCTCTTCCAGTCACCTTCTCTTTTCCCCAGACTCAGACCACTTTTTTTTTTTTTTTTTTTTTTTTGCGGTACGTGGGCCTCTCACTGCTATGGCCTCTCCCGTTGCGGAGCACAGACTCCGGATGCGCAGGCTCAGCGGCCATGGCTCACGGGCCCAGCAGCTCCGCGGCATGTGGGATCTTCCCGGACTGGGGCCCGAACCCGCGTCCCCTGCATCGGCAGGCAGACTCTCAACCACTGCGCCACCAGGGGAGCCCTCAGACCACTTTTTATTTCTCTCTCATGTACATTCTAAAAGCAATACCCAGTGCTCATCAGGGAGAAAAATCTACTTGCTCTTCCTCTAAAATGACGTTCAGCTACACCTGTGGCTGGGCCAGGCCACTCAGGAGAAGCCACTGGAGTTCCGAGTCCTGACAGGAGCCCTCTGTCTGAGGAAGGAAATCCACTTCAAATCTCTTTCATTGACCTTTCACCCTTCCCCTCCAGCATGCCTAACTCCCACTCACAGCAACAAACTGCATTTTGTGAAGTTGGTTAGACTTGTGACAGCTTAAGGTTATGGGAGCTCAAGATAAGGCCACAGCTGAGTCTGACAGCTTATTTTACTCCCTGCACTGGGGCGGTCAAGGCCAGGGCAGAGTCAGTGAAAGGCCAGGGCTATGGGCGTTTTGCTAGGGAAGGCATGTGGAGCTAAACACATGTCATTAATAAGAGAAAATAGGTACAATACATGGCACAACTCATGGCAAATAGGTACAAAATAGGCACAACTCTGCTTAACCTGTTGGCAAGCATAGTTGGTTACCTTCTCTTTCCATCTTCTTCTTTAGGTTATAGGATCCCCATTTCTGGGTGTGGCAACATACTTAAGGAAAATGGAATCCTTCCCCCAGCCTGAGAGAATGAAGCATAATTGGCTTACACCAAACATAGCAATTCCCTTCCCCTCTGCTGGTGATAGAATTGGAAGTGGGCATGTGACCCAGTTCTGACCATTGAGACCAAAGGGGCAGTTTGTTGAAGAGATCTTCTCAGAAGATTTTTATTGTCTGTTACAAAGAGAAACAGTAAGTTCCTTCCTACCTGACCTGAATGCAACTGTGTGAGAACATGGTGCTTGGAGTGACAGCAAGCATTTTGTGACCATGAGGCAACAAGCCAAAGTGCACAGGATAAAACAGTGAAAAGATAGAACACGGGTTTTTGAAAATATTGTTGAACTGCTGAACTAATCTGCAACCATTTTCTTCCAGAATTTGATAATTTGTGAGATGATTAAAATTTTCTTTTGTTTTAGCCACTATTTCATTTCTCTTACTTGAAGCCAGACATCTTCTGTGATATAAACACTATCCAATTTATGTTGTAATTTATATATGTTATGTCTGGATTCTGTCTTATTAATTTTTGTAAGTTTAGCATGGAATATTATCCTGGCATTTAGTAAGATTTCAATAAATGCCTGTTGAAAAGGTGTGTAAGTGATAAAAACCTCTGAAGTTCCTGAGGTATGAATATTGGGATCCAATTTTAAGTTTTATAAAGGTCTTGACTCCCCTCCCTGCCAGGGACTTCTTGATTTCTGTCTCATCCTACCTTTTCTGGGGCCAAAGAATGATTGAGAAACACTATGAAAAATGATGGATGTTGCAGCTACTGCTGAGAAATATCTCCTCAGAATTCCCAGCAATTCCCATGAGCCACATTTAGACCTAACTCTCTGGTGATCAGTGTTTCTGAACTTAAATTGGAGTACATAATCCATGGAATATTTAAATTGGTATCGCCCTAGAAAATCGAGGGTGTGTGTTTTATACATTTAGTAAGCGTTTATTTAACATCCCTTATCTACCAGGCCCTTTATCATGTATTGGGGATGTAGAGGTGCACCACACAGCTCTTATCGTTGAAAAGCTTACAGTGACAAAACAGAATGTTACAATGTGAATAGAGGTATTTACAAGGTATCATATCTAGCCCTCTTAGTACAGCACAGTACTACCATTGAGTTAATTAGGAAAACCACGTTCCCAGGCACGTATCTGACAAAATGTTGTCCATGAAATCTTCCCAAGCTTGGTCCTCCCCAGCTGAGTTTATTTTGGGAGGTGACTTTCTGCTGTCATCACCCAAGATCCTCAACATTTACCCTCTGTTCTCCAAAGTTATTCCTTGCCCAAAGCGCACCCTCTGCGTGGTTCACCCAGAGCAGTTATTTCAAGGGGCAAACAAATTCGATAATTTAGAGAAGATCTGGGGGGTGGGGGGTGGGGGCGCATGTTTAAGGTGGAGGGGATTATGAGTTATGCCTTACTTCCTTTTGAATCAGCAAATGTAAGGAAAAAGAAATCAGATTCCATCCTGAGCTGACTGTGACTTCTGAACAAGGCCTGAGCTCTCATGCTCAGCATCCCTGGCCCATCAGCCTCAAGGGCATCTTTCATTCCTGGATGGAATATAAGCACACAAAGGTACCAGACCAGGAGTATTGCTTTCTCCATTGGGTTGCCTTTTGTAGAACTGCCAGAACTGGTTTTTCTATCCCTTCCTAACATAAGCCTTCCTGCACTCTCCTGTACATCTTTTCCCCCTCTGCTGATGTCCAGTCACCAAGCCTTGAGGGATCGCCCTGGCCTTCTGCTTGTTGCCGCAGCTATATTTTTCCTTCTCGGAGAGGCATTGATTCCAGAGCCTGACTGCTTGGGAATGAATCTCAGCTTCCCTATTTAGAAGCTGTGGGATTCAAGTTACTCTTACTCCCTTTGTTCCAATTGCTGCATCTATAAAATAAAGATTTACCACCTTTCTTTCTAGAGTTACCATCAAGGGCTTCCGATTTGCCAACTTGGATCACTGAGCTCCTCTTAGCTGACCCCCTACTGTAATAGCTCACCATCCAGATTCCTGGTTGTGGAACCACAAGCAGAACTATCACTGTTTTTTGCTTTTGTTTTTAACATCTTTATTGGAGTATAATTGCTTTACAATGGTGTGTTACTTTCTGCTTTATAACAAAGTGAATCAACCATACATACACATATATCCCCATTTCCCCTCGCTCTTGCATCTCCCTCCCATCCTCCCTATCCCACCCCTCTAGGTGGTCACAAAGCACCGAGCGGATCTCCCTGTGCTATGCGGCTGCTTCCCACTAGCTATCTACTTTACGTTTGGTAGTGTATATATGTCCATGCCACTCTCTCACTTCGTCCCAGCTTACCCTTCCCCCTCCCTGTGTCCTCAAGTCCATTCTCTATGTCTGCGTCTTTATTCCTGTCCTGCTCCTATGTTCTTCATGACCATTTTTTTTTTTTTTTTTAGTTTCCATATAT
>RJWK010055017.1:0-14822 GCA_004363435.1 Platanista minor
GCGGGCCTCTCGCCGTTGTGGCCTCTCCCGTTGCGGAGCACAGGCTCCGGACGCGCAGGCTCAGCCGCCATGGCTCACGGGCCCAGCCGCTCCGCGGCATGTGGGATCTTCCCGGACCGGGGCACGAACCCGTGTCCCCTGCATCGGCAGGCGGACTCTTAACCACTGCGCCACCAGGGAAGCCCCCTTGAGTGAAATTTTAAAAAAAGAAAGAAAGAAAAATATACTTTCCAGGTCCTTGAAGATTGGCTCCCTGTTGGCGCAATCCTTCACGCCTTAGTCATACCATTTACAATTCTGCCTAACCTTCACTTCCTACTTACTCTGAGCATAAAGATCAGCTAGATGTGGAAGTTTATGGTTTTCTCAGGTCTCTTATTTTTTTTTGCGGTCTGCGGGCTTCTCGCTGTTGTGGCCTCTCCCGTTGCGGAGCACAGGCTCCGGACGCGCAGGCTCAGCGGCCATGGCTCACGGGCCCAGCCGCTCCGCGGCATGTGGGATCTTCCCGGACCGGGGCACGAACCCGTGTCCCCTGCATCAGCAGCCGGACTCTCAACCACTGTGCCACCAGGGAAGCCCTCTCAGGTCTCTTTTGAGCATGCATCCTGCTCTGGACATGTGTGTGGCCTTCTAGTTTCCCCAGTCTACAAGGCAGCTTGTCAAAACCCTTATTGCCCAAAGAATCTCATACCTAGCTTTTCCTGCCAGGCTGTCAGTGTTTCTGTCATTTGCCCCAATTGTTATGTTTTGCCCCAAGTGGTACTGGCTTTCCTTTCAATGCTTTTGAGGGAGGATCTTTGCATGGCCCCTTCTCCACCCTGAGAGAGCTCTGACTTAGGGGAAACAGAATCAAGCACCCTGTGCCTGTCCTTCAGGGAACCCCCAGACCGATTGAAACAGGCAAACGCAGTTCCTTGGGATTAAGGTCTGCTCTAGTCCCTCTGCAGCCAGGTGCCCACAATGGGAATTCAGGCTGCTGTCTTCAAAGTCAACTGCCACCCTGCAGAGAGGGATGGGACCAAGATAAGTTAAAGTGCCATAAAGTTCTCCTACTGTGTTCTCATGGCCTTTCTCTTAGTTAAGTATTCACTTGTTGCTGTAAACATTTCATTATCGTCCAGCGTTCTGATGAGGCTTCTGACAGTCTTTCCCCTGGTTTTTCAATGATTCTGGGCATAGACAACCTCCTGGATTTCCTTACTCTGCCTGTATTTATCTGCTTAGGCTGCCGCAACAATATACCACAGACTGGGTGACTTCAATAACTGAAATTTTTTTTTCACAATTCTGGAGGCTAGAAATCTAAGATCAAGGTGCCATCAGGGTTGGTTTCTGGTGAAGCCTCTCTTCCTGCTTTCTCACTGTATCCTCACATGGTCTCTTCTCTGTGCACACAGAGAAAAAGAGAGAGCCCTCTGGTGTTTCTTCCTCTTCTTATAAGGACACCAGTCCGATCAGATTAGGGTCCCACCCTTGTGACCTCATGTAACCTTAATTACCTCCTAAAGGCCCTGTGTCCAAATACAGTCACACTGAGGGTTAGGGATTCAACAGATGAATTTTACTTTATTTATTTATTTATTTTTTATACACTACCAAATGTAAAATACTAGCTAGTGGGAGGCAGCTGCATAGCACAGGGAGATCAGCTCGGTGCTTTGTGACCACCTAGAGGGGTGGGATAGGGAGGGTGGGAGGGAGGCTCAAGAGGGAGGGGATATGGGGATATATGTATACGTACAGCTGATTCACTTTGTTATAAAGCAGAAACTAACACACCATTGTAAAGCCATTGTATTCCAATAAAGCTGTTAAAAAAAAAACACAGATGAATTTCACAGTGACACAATTCAGTCTATAACGTCACCACTTTCACTGACATCATCCCTGACTTTATTTTTATTATTATTTTTTCAATAAAAGGAAAAGCTTTCTCGTAATGCTTTATCTTCCATCCTCCTGGAAGATTTTTTTTAAAGGCTACTTGCAAGGAAGTTTGGGAACTTTGGGAGACCTAGTATTTGTTTTTTTCATCCTCTATATTGGGAGGCAGTAGACGAGAAGGGAGTTAAGAAAATCTTTAGAGTAATGAAAAACAGTGCCTGCTATGCTGGTATTTAACAGGCTAAACCATCCCGGGGAAATGTGAAGTGGATAGAGCTAGAGAGTACCTCACTTTGACTCTGGGCTTGCATTGCTCATGGTGCCTCTTTGATTTCAGCTATTTCATTAATGACAGCAATTTTATACAGTTACCTAAGACCCAAGCATTGTTCATCATCGCACCATATTGCTAGATATTTTATGAGAGTTTTAGCATCTATAGTCACATATTGTTATATTTCCACGGACACTATCAGTTTTTATGGGCATGTTTGATTTTTAAGCCCAGTCAGTACTTTTAAAACTGAATCACACTGACAGGACTGATATTCATCCAATTATATGTGTATAGATATAGATGTTTAAATTTCCAAGGCAACTGAATAAATTTTAAGTGTCATCCATAGTCATCAAATCTTTTTTTTAAATCATGGTTTCATTTCCACCAAAATGTTTGCCTTTGTTCAAAGTCATTAATCCATTGAGTCCAGGGAAGTTTAATAAGGGAAATGGATGTGGTTTCTGAATTATAGAACAGTCTGGGCTGTGTCTGACTATCTTCACTTCTTTGAACTGACAGCAATATTCACATTTTTAGCCTGTAGTTTCAAGTTCAGTGTGTGCAGATGTCTTCTCACATCAGTGAGAAAATAAAACCTTATGATTCATTTGAACTCTTGTTGGTTGAGTTTCTTAGACTTTGTAATTTCCTGAGATCTCAGTCTCAAGAAAGCAGTTCAGTAAATCTCACAAGTGACCACAAATTAATAATCTCACTGCATTAAAATAAAATAAATATTCATTATCTATCTTATTATTTTTACACATGGTCCCTAAACTAGCAAAGTTTGAAAGTACACACAGAGGAAAATTCTCATTCTTCATCCACCTCATCTGCAATGGACGACTTTGCCTAACAAAATCATTATTCTCCTAATGCTTGTTGCAGTAGAGGGTAGGCACACCAACTCTTCCTTTGGACTAGAGTAAACCATTGAAATATATTTTTTAACCATTTACTGTATGCAACCCATATGTGGCAACTGAACTCTGCTTTCCTATATATGATGAAGTTCCCCAGAGTTCTGCAGTCTGCTTCCCTTTGATATCCAAATCACTACAATTCAAACGCCAGAGAACCCCTAGAAGTCCAATGTCTTTTCCCAAATATTTCCAGGGACTCTCAGACTGTTGGTATCCTCCTGATGTCTCCTGCTGTTCCTCTGGGTCACCTCTGATCAGCTCATCATTTTTCCTCTCCTTGCTGCCTCAGGCCCTTCTAGTCTATTTCACCCTCTGGCCAGCTTCCGCCTTATCCCTCAAGATGACCATTAATTCAAGGCTGATGCTGTGTTGTGCTGGTCAGTCAGCTTTAGTGAAGACATAGAAACAACATAAAGGAACTACAATATAGGAAAGGGAAAACCAACAATCATTAGTGTGTGGCCCTGTTCTCTCAGATCATCACCATGAACAGGAAAGTCCCTGATTGCCCATGTCCTCTCTTGGGCCAGACATTCTGTCCTGTTCTGGGGCCTGTTCCTCATCTCCGTGAGAACCACATCTATCCGCAATGATGCTCTCTTTCACAGTCTCCAGTGAAAGCCTCACATCAGGTAACACTGTAAGTTTCTCCACCCAAGGACAACATCCTTTCGTTTTATTGTGCTGAGTAGCTTAGCTTTTCTCTGACTCCACCTCTAACCCCTAGACCAGGCAGTGCCTCTGAATCGCCAAAAAGCCCATCAAAGTGCCTTCCCCAACAAAAGAGCAGCATCCCCGCAAAACTAATGCTCCCCAGCTGCCAGAGCAATCTGTACACTGAAGACAGCTTCTAATATGTCAGATTTTTTAACTGCTTTATTTTAAAATAATTTCAAGCATGCAGAAGAGTTATCAGGATAGGACGAAGAAATCCAGTGTGCTCTTGACCCAGATTTATCAACTATTACCATTTGTCAGATTTCCATGATCATTCTCTCTCCATATTATTTTTTTTGAACCATTTGAAAATAAATTGCCTACACTTACTCTTAAATATTTCTGTGTGTATTTCCTAAGAGCAAGGTCATCACCAGCAATGTGACAAACTGACATCATGTGCCTCCTGATGTGATGCCCTGAGAAGGACACATACCACTTCTAGCATATTCCTGTCCGAAAGGCATAACCGAGCCTAGTCATGAATACAATACACACCTGAAATGAGGGACATTCTATAAAATAACCAGTCTATATTCTTCAAGCATGCCACAATCAGAAAAAAAAAAAGATAAGGGCTGAGGAACTGGTCCAGATTAAAGGAGACCAGAGATACATGAGAACTGGATTCCATGCATGATCTTAGAATGGATTCTAGAGCACAAAAACAAACAAAAAAAATCACAAAAAGAGCATTATTAAGATAGTTGGTAAACTCTGACTGTGAACTGTAGATTAGACAATAACATTGTATTTGTGTTATAGCTCCTAATTTTGATAATTGTATTGTGGCTATATATGTGACTATGCGTGTTTACATGAAACATCTTCAATTTCTCCTTAGCAAGCAGTCAGACTCTATTGGTTTTCTTAGGCTAGACATCATTTGCTGAAACAATCAAGGGAGCTAGACCTCAGGGTCGTGTGAAAGGAATATGCCTTTTCTCTTGGAGAGAATCCTATTACAATGCCGGCATTCCTACAAGAACCGACACTTGACTCTTTCACGTGGCCAACACTTAAGTGACTGGTTAACATCTTCACCAGGATGAGCCCTTGCTAACTGCCCAAAGTGGGGCTATGAGAGCTCAGATACGTCCTAGGGCGAGGGAAAGTGATAGTGGAGACACAGAGACAGAGCTTTCATGCTTCAGGTCAAGGTGAAATATGCAGAAACTGGTTGCAGGGACCTAACACTTGTGGCTCAACAAACTTCAGGCTTCTTGAGCCGAGCTGGTTCTGCACACCAGTGGTTACTGCAGGAAACTGTCAGCAACACATAGGCTGTCAGAAGGAGGCTGAAAATCAAGGGCTATTCTGATCAGTCCTGTGGGGAAGAGCTATAATATGTGTTGCCAACCGACAGCAGGATAGCAGAGTTCAATCCCGGGGTCTTGGGACAGCAGCTGATGCTCATAAAATGATTTTATTATTGACAGTGAAGCCCTAGCTTTACAAAATGATTCTGGTGGCTCGAATAAGCAGTGATACATCAGACTGCCCAGATTCAAATCTCAGCTCTGGTGTCAGGCAGCCATGTGATTCCGGGCAAGCTACTTTCTCTCCTCGCAGCTCTTCTCTCTGGTCTGTAAAGTGTATGAGTTTTCTATGGCTGCTGTAACAAATTACCACAAATGACCGGCTTAAAACAGCACAAACTTACTTTTTTACAGTTCTGGAGGTCAGAGGTCTGGAATCACTTTCACCAGGCTAAAATAAAGGTGTCAGGAGACCTACATTCCTTCTGGAGGCTCCAGACGAGAATCCACTTCCTTGCCTCTTACAGATTCTAGAGCTGCATTTCTCGCCCTCCTTGGCTCATGGCTTTTCCTCCTTCATCTTCAAAGACAGCAGCATGGCATCTTCTTTCTTGTCTGAATTCTGCTTCATCCCTCACATCCTCTCTCAATGCTTCTGAACCTCCTGCCTCCTTCTAATAAGGACCCCTGTGATTACACTGGCCCACCCGGAATCATTCATGATAATCTCCCCATCTCAAAATCTTTAATCATGTCTGCAAAGTCCTTCTAACCATGTAAAGTAACATATTCATAGGTTCTGGGAATCAGTACCTAGACATCTCTGGGGGGACGCCAATATTCATCCTACTTCAAATGGATATGATGATTTTGCACACCTTATAGTGTGGCCATGAAAAGTAAATGAGATAAAGCACATAAGGCACTGGGCATGTGTAAAATGCTTTACAAATGCTGGCTGTTGTTAAGACCAAGATAAGTCTGTAAAAATAGGGTTTTTTTCAAGAGAAAAAGAAAATAATTTACACAGGAAACATACTGGAAAGTTTTAAATTCAAATCAATAATTAGTAGGAGAGGGCTTCCCTGGCGGCGCAGTGGTTGGGAGTCCGCCTGCCGATGCAGGGGACACGGGTTTGTGCCCCGGTCCGGGAAGATCCCACATGCCGTGGGGAGGCTGGGCCCGTGAGCCATGGCCGCTGAGCCTGCGCGTCCGGAGCCTGTGCTCCGCAACGGGCGAGGCCACGACAGTGAGAGGCCCGCGTACCACAAAAAAAAAAAAAAAAAAAAAAAAAAAAAATTAGTAGGAGAAAATATGTAAGCTTTCCTCATTTTCTTCCTTATTCTCATGAATAAATGTATGCAAATCACATTTAACCTAAAGAGCTAAATTGTAAATCCTCACCACCAGACATTTTCACTTTCTAGTAAATACAATACCAGGTAAAAACCATGTTCTTAATGCCTTTAATCACCTACATCAGAAAATTGCCCCTTCCTCCCTGACCATCTCTTGTTTTACTTTGTTATTTTCTCCTTCAAACAGGAAATAGAACGTCTGGATCCCATTCCAGCTGCCTTATTCAACTTCCACTAACCTTTGAGACCATGGCTATGGAATTAAAGTGGGTTTCATTACACCATGCTTTAGTAGGAACCCTTCTAGATATAAGTGGTAGAAAGCCAACTCAAAGTATTTTTACAGCAGGAAATGGTAGAATGGTTGGTAGTGGTGCCCACAGGATTGCGGAGGCCTTCTTGTGACCACATGATAATTCAACTTCTCCTGCTGCCCGCTCCTGTTTTCTTATCTTTCCTTCCTTTCCACAGGTGTGTACCTCCAAGGACACTCTCAGATCAAACTCCTGAACACTAATCTCCACCTCAGAGTGTACTTCCAGGGAACCCAATCTGTAAGAATAATTGAGATGTCCAAGTGTCTCAGGTAGATCAGACCTAAGAATGCAAACCTTGTCATCGTATTTGTCTCCAAACCTCTCAGTCCTTCCCCAGCTACAGATCTGATTTTCTGTTGGCGTAATTCTTATGCAGCTTCTTAGCGCAAGGTAATAGAGATGGTCTATGGCAGCAGCAGGCATGCATCATTCACAAAGAAAGAAAAGCTTCACCCACTCTCCTCCATAGTCCCTAACAACTCCCTCCTCCTGCAAATAACTCTCATTGGCCTCGTTTGGGTCAAATGCCCACCCCTGGGACAATCACTGTATCTAGGGAGATGAAGTCCTCTCATTTGTCATCCTTAATCAAGGAAACTGGGGCCACATAACTCATGGATGCACAGAGAGTGGAATCATGGCAGTTCTGAAAAGAATAGCATGCACAGTAGAGATAAAAGGAGCACAAATCCATTTTTCATCATCACCAAGAACAATGTTCATCAGGAATCTTGGTGTGGCAACACACCTCCCTTTCTTCAGCATTCCATACATCCTTCTTGGAAGAGATTAAGAGTCTACTTCTTCACTTTGACAAATCAAGAAGGAATTATAGTCAGGATGCAAAATCAGCGGATTTCCTAGAGACTTGGGACTGCTTCTCTCTTTCTTCCCTCTGCAAGTGACGCCTAGGATTTCAGTCACAAGCCTGATGGTGTTGGTCATTACTGCCTGCTAGAAGGGGTGAATACTTCCTTACATTCATCACAGTCTAACTGGACATTAACAGTTTAGGAGGCAGTGGAAGCCGAAGTGACTGGGAGAAGATAGACTGTTAGCTAACACACAGAGGTTCAATTTTCTTCATTCTTGGTGTCCAGTCCATACCAGTCAACCAGTACCTGTTGCTCCTTTATCAAACCCTCTTCTTGTCTTTTCAAGAGCAGAGGACATTGAAATTCACTGGAACAGTGTTCTCAAAAGGGAAGTTACTTTCCATAAAAGAAAGATTTTACTCTTCATTGCAGCTGAGCTCTCTTCCTCCAGCTGTGAAACCGATTGAAGTTCTTAAGGCTCGTAAGACAGCTCTACTCACAGCCCTGTGATTACTTTTATGAAGGAGAAAAAAAAAGCCATAGGAGGGAATGCTTGATCACCCACAAAAATATTCTTTCTTTTTTGAATGTTCTTCTCAAACTGTGGAGGGAGGGGAAAGAAGTTGGAAAATACTCGAGGAACATTATTTCCTATTATATGAGTATCCAGGGTCCCTTCTCCATTGCTTCCCCAGCAGAGCTCGGGCCTCAGGAGGTAGATGAAAACATGTGGGAGAGACTTGAAGGTTAAGATAGAGTAAGGGAAGATCCACCAGTAGCCTGGGAAAGAGAAAAGAGAGGAGGGGTAGGGAGGGGAAGACTTTGGTAAGTTTCAAAGAGGCTGATGGAGCAGCAGTCATCACTGTGAAAGAATCTGAGAGTAACAGAAAGAGGGAGAGCAGATTTTAAGGTGTTTTATTCCTCATTAGGCATATATGCCTCACTTCTTTAATTCCACAAGAAAATGAGTACAGGTCTGAATTACTTTCTGTATCAGGCAAAGTCCAGTCAGGAAAACAGAAACCACCCTATTTCAGCAGAGGGAATTTCACCCCAGGGATTTGTTACATGGATGATGGGAAAGTGGAGAATCCCAACGTGGGCGCAGAGGCGACATAAAGATTAACAACTACAGGAAGTGGTGACCGCCCTCCTGGTTGGAAGAAACCTGGCAGGAGGTGGTGTAAGTCAAGCCCAGAAGCCAGGGCCATGTGGCAGGAGCTGGAACTACAGTGGTGACGGCCAGCTGGAGCTCAGGCCACAGGGGGAAGGCTGGCTGGTGGGAGCCGGAGCTTCCGGTGGAAAGGCAGCCACTTCCAAGATGCCACTTGAAGCAGAAAGTGGGGGCTGCCCCTCATCCTCCATCCTCTGTTCCTCATCTGAAAGAGAGCAGAGCAAGTAAAGGCTGAGGAATAAATCCCAGAGCAGAGAGGCAAATAACTGGCATATATCTTGATTGTCTAACTGTGTGTCTTTGAATTCATCTCTGTGTGTAACTGAACCAGGGAGCTGACTGTCCTTTATGTGGGTTACCTATGATTCAAGAGCCATGCAGAAAGTCACAGTTGAGTACCTTTCCTTAAATATTAAAAAGTGAAAAACAATATTACTTTACTCACGGTCATAATTCTGCAGGTTGTCTCAAGTGCTTCACAGACAATAACCCAGAGAGTTCAGGCCTCTCCTCTTTTTTCTTCTCTTGTTCCCTTTCGCTCCTCCAGTTTCTTCTTTTACCTCTCTATTCACTCTAGCTGTTGTACAACCACCTTGATGCAATTAGGGGTTGCCATCCTACCCTTCTGTCTCTTTCATGTCCTAAAGACTGGATGGGAGTCAGAGAAAAACAATGCTAAATCTGCCTTTGGCATCTACCACATCTGACATACCTTTGTTCTGACCCTGTTTACCTACCTTGCCTAGAAAAATGTCATGTCCGCCTGGGAATACTACAGTCATTCAAACATTTTGGCCTATTTGTTAGGTTTCCTTTGCCCATGGTTGTATTAGGAGTGATTTGGGATGTGGTTGCCACTGTCAGGCCTTTTTTTCTGGTATCGTGGTTAAAAGTATAGCCAAATTGCTTGGGTTTTAAATCCCAACTGCATGGTTTCCTAACTGCACGACCTTGGCCAAGTAACTTAACTGCTCTGGGTCTCAGTTTCCTCATCTGTAAATGTAATCATAATAATAGAAACTACTTTATAGTGTTAAATTGTTAGTATCAAATTATTTATATACTGAATTTATGTATGTGTGTGTATGGGTGTCTTTGTGTGTAGACAGACAGATATGTATCAACTCATATATACATATGTGTGTGTGTATATATATGTACATACACATGTATTTACATGCACACATACATATCTTAGAAAACTGGCACAAAGTAAGCATTCTATAAATATCAGCTATCACAACTGTTATAATTTTTCTCAACAAGACTGTAAATGCTGCTCCAGTCTATCAAAAGGTATCACATCTATTTAATGTTTTTTACCTAGCCCAAAGTCATGGCTAGTTGGGTGACTTTTTAAAAATTGCCACTTGATAACCGATCAGTCCAAAAATTAATTCACAGTGTAAAACACCATGAATTGTACTGTTATTTGCCTCTCAGTTATAGAAATTAGTTTCATTTCCCACTATGTTTAGGTATGATTGGATCATTGTAGACTTTTTTTCTGTCATTTTTTTGTGGTTAAAGATTTAAATTTGTTATGGAGACAAGCTTTACAGTTGACCAATGATTAGCTAATTTCTGATAATAGAAAAGGAAACAGATTGCCCCAAGCCTGCTGTTTTCATTTCCTCATGGGAGGAAGAAGCATAGCAGAGAAGAAAGGCACACTCCAGGCACTGAACCACTGCCACCATGGGGAACTTGTTTGTGAATGAGGGCCTCTCCATCTTTGTCATTGTAAGTACCAATGAGAATGAAATTACAAATTCTCTGACTTGTTTGGGTTCTCTTGGAAATGAAAATAGAGCAAAGCTTTTTTGTTTGTTTTGTCTGAGAAATTGTGTTGAAACTGATTTATTATGTGAACATGCATCTATCTGTAAGCAGAGTGAGTCCATTCTTCCAAACTTATTAATGGAAAGAATGTATCTGGGGGCTCACTTCACCTAGTTTATTTCTGGAGTTTTTAGGAGTAATAAATTAGCCAGCATTTCACAGTGGGAGTAGGAGACATTTCATGCTAATGATCCTTGTTTACCCAGAGGCAAATTTCTCTATTTTTTATGTATTTATACCACCTAAAAATGGGCAATTGAAATTTTTTTTTTTTTTTTTTTTTTTTGCGGTACGCGGGCCTCTCACTCTTGTGGCCTCTCCCGGGCCCAGCTGCTCCGCAGCATGTGGGATCTTCCCGGACCGGGGCACAAACCCGCGTCTCCTGCATCGGCAGGCGGACTCTCAACCACTGTGCCACCAGGGAAGCCCTGGGCAATTGAAATTTTATACAGTTTTCCAAATAACAAATGCTCATGTATAGGAAATTGGCCTTTATTTCAGTAATTACACCAAAAATAATTGAAGTTCTCAATTTTCTTTTTTAAAAAAGTATCTTCTTTCCTCTGAGGTAAACTTTAGTTATTTGTGAGGTTTCTAAAAATTTAAGGGAAGGGAATTGAAAAAAAAACTATCGGGTTTCCCTGGTGGCGCAGTGGTTGAGAGTCCGCCTGCCGATGCAGGGGACGCGGGTTCGTGCCCCAGTCCGGGAAGATCCCACACGCCGCGGAGCGGCTGGGCCCGTGAGCCATGGCCGCTGAGCCTGTGCGTCCGAAGCCTGTGCTCCGCGACGGGAGAGGCCACAGCAGTGAGAGGCCCGCGTACCGCAAAAAAAAAAAGCCAACTCAACACTCTAATGCAACACACAACTGTTCTGAGGACTCCAAGCTGTTAAGTTGAATCCTTATCCCCATTTGAAGAACAGATTACTCCTTTAAAAAAATAAGTTCAAATATATACACTTTTAGCTCTTACCACAGTTTTCCCCGGGAAGTGACCTCTATCTAAATTATACACTCATATACTTGAAAGTGAATCCACAGCTTGGAAGGCAAGAGTAAAAATGACAAGGTTAGGAAATGGAGAAGTGGTTTTAGTACCTTCTTCTTTATAAAGAGAGTCTATTTTCAACCATCGAAGGACATCAGATAGCCTCAAAGCACAGTTAAGAACAGATTGCTCCTGTGGGGCTGAAGGTGGAGGGCTGGGTCGAGTCATCATTTGATGCAGTCAGTGCTTGGGGTGAAATGAGCGGTCACAATCTAGAAGGATCTCCCTTTTTTTAAAAAAAAAATCCCATGCCTCTCATTCCCTCATTGATGCTGAATATTCCCTCTTTCAAAAGTGAAGCAAAACTTCTCAAGTAGAATTAAAGCCTTGTCATTTCAGCTGATGAGACCTCCACTAGCTGGGGCGGGATGCTGTGTGGCACAGAGAGGTAATCACACCCGTGAGAATCAAACGCAAAGTCCCTGCTGGTGCAGGGGACAGCATAGGAACAGGTTCCTTTCCCTTATCTTTGTAAGAAGAGTCACCTGCTGTCATCTATCAGTCTAAAAGGGGGAGAAAGAAAGGAGGGGAGATAGACAGATAATAACTCGGCATAAGGCCCAAGTAGTATAACAATCACGGGGGACAACACAGGGAGGAAAGGTTAGTTACAGAGAAGTGTAGTGATACTCTTGCAGGAAGGAGCTGGCTTTGTAACCACCTTAATCAAAGGCTGTACTTGGGGAAGCCCTGACCCTGGTCTGACTCTAAACTGCTGTGAAATCTACCTGTTGAAACATGAAAACTTCACGCAACCACTTCTGTTTGTGCAGCTGATATGGCTGGGGATGAACGTCTTCCTCTTTGTCTGGTATTACCGGGTTTATGATATTCCAGATAAGTTCTTCTACACTCGAAAACTTCTGGGGGTAAGTATAAGTTCCATCTCCCGCAGTATTGACTGGCTCCCGTGTCTAATCAGAGATTCTTGTTCCTATTCCTTTGAACACTTTAAAAAATATTCTGACCAACCCAAAGAGCACCATCGGCCTCACTCCCTCCATTGCAACCCCCTGAGCAAGACTCTTTAGGCCTTCCAGTGTGGGACAGACAGAAGTGTGGTAGAGGGTCCCAGCAGCATCCTTCCCCTCCCAAGAACTACTGTGCTACTGTTTAGCTTGAAGGAGAAATCTAATACTGACTCCGGAATGGATGGCCAGGTTGGAAAGATCGATCCAGGGGTGACACAGGTGGCACAAGCGGGACTTCCTCTATTCTCTAAATCATCCGATTCCTACTAACTTTTGTGCATGAAAAGCCCTGCTCCTAATGACATGTTATGAAATAATCTTCAGGAAATAAGCCTCTCCCTACATATGGAGCCTTTGAGGAAATTGCCCAAAGATCATGTTCATTGACTCGACTGGCAGAGCAAAGGCCCCTGACTTTTCTTGGGTCCAATAACATTCTCAGTTTCCTTGAACTGCCAGGGCTCTTCTTCATCATAAATGAAAATAAGAAAATAAGTACAGGGCTTCCCTGGTGGCACAGTGGTTGAGAGTCCGCCTGCCGATGCAGGGGACGCAGGTTCGTGCCCCAGTCCGGGAGGATCCCACATGCCGCGGAGCGGCTGGGCCCGTGAGCCATGGCCGCTGAGCCTGCGCGTCCGGACCCTGTGCTCCGCAACGGGAGAGGCCACGACAGTGAGAGGCCCGCGTACCACCAAAAAAAAAAAAAAAAAAAAAAAAAAAAAGAAGTACAATTACGGCTGCCTCCAGAGGATATCATTTGTTACATCATACAGAAACCATTGCTTAAAAATACTAATTATAATATGTATTATACATCATATGCATAAATAATTATAACATGTAATTACACTACATTATTTTAATTGTTGTTAACTTATTCAGGTTGATGCTGAAAAGGATGATTTCCCTTCGCATTTTCCTCCTCCAAAATATGCAACTTCTTTAGGCGTTACAAAGAACAATTATAATGCCAAAGCATTACACCATACGAACTTAGTTACTGTTGAGGTTTGTCTAAGTGCTAAGAAAATCTTCTTTACAAAGACTTAATTTCCATACTGAACTCTAGTTAATGATAGCATGCTTAAATATTTAGGAGGAAGTGAACCGATATCTGCAACTTACTTGGAAATGCATCAAAAATAAGATGCGTTGATGGATGGATAGAGGGATGGGTAGATGGATGGAGAGGTGAATAAACATGTGCTAAAGCAACCATGGTAAAATGTAAAAGGTAGAATCTTGGCGATGAATCAACAGGTATTCATTGTGAAAGAAATTATTTCAAATTCTCTTTATGTTTGAAAATATTCATAATATTTATTTTAATCTGGCCCTTGCTCCCCACCCCAACAGTTTATTCATTTATGATGAAGAGCCCTGGCTCTAAAGGACCTTCCTTCCCAGATAACTTGATAGCTCTTGAATGTGGGCCTCATGCTGGGAAGCCTAGGGTAGTGGGTGTAGGCAAGTGGGGCAGGCGGTGTCCTGGGTGCACAGGAGTCACCCTGCTTCTTATCCTGCCTTTTCCAGTCAGCGCTGGCACTGGCCAGGGCCCCTGCAGCCTGCCTGAATTTCAACTGCATGCTGATTCTGCTGCCAGTCTGTCGAAATCTGCTGTCTTTCCTCAGGGGTTCCAGTGCGGTAAGAACCAACATTTACAAAGTTTGAGTTCCTCAGAATTTCGAAGGCTATCAATATCAAGCTCAATGCCCCCCCTTTTTTTTTAACATCTTTATTGGAGAATAATTGCTTTACAATGGTGTGTTAGTTTCTGCTTTATAACAAAGTGAATCAGCTATACATATAGATATGTCCCCATATCTCTTCCCTCTTGCATCTCCCTCCCTCCCACCCTCCCTATCCCGCCCCTCTAGGGGGTCACAAAGCCCCGAGCTGATCTCCCTGTGCTATGCGGCTGCTTCCCACTAGCTATCTATTTTACATTTGGTAGTGTATATATGTCCATGCCACTCTCTCACTTCGTCCCAGCTTACCCTTCCCCCTCCCCGTGTACTCAAGTCCATTCTCTACGTCTGTGTCTTTATTCCTGTCCTGCCCCTAGGTTCTTCAGAACCATTTTTTTTTTAGATTCCATATACATGTGTTAGCATATGGCATTTGGTCTTCTCTTTCTGACTTACTTCACTCTGTATGACAGACTCTAGGTCCATCCATCTCACTACAAATAACTCAATTTCGTTTCTTTTTATGGCTGAGTAATATTCCATTGTA